>JBBPBS010001045.1:4476837-4567937 GCA_037974835.1 Cicer judaicum | reverse complement strand
AATTGTAAAATAATTTATAAATTATAATATATTATAAATAATTGTAAAATTTTATAATTTATAAATTTATTATAAAATAATATTATTAGATAAAGAGCATTTATGTCGATATTTAATGATTAATAATATAAATTATTACCATTAGTAAATGACTATTAATATTATAAAATAATATATAAATTTATTATAAAATAACTTATAAAATAATTTGATAATAATATAGATTATAAATTATTATCGAATTATAAAATAATTTATAAATTATAAATAATTGTAAAATAATTTTATAATATATAAATTTATTATAAAATAATATTAGCAAATAGATTTTAGAGGTATGAAAGAAATTGTGGAAAAAAGGGGAAAAATAGAGTAGGATTAAAGGAGATTAGGTTTTGAGAGTATGATTGAGAGGAGAGAAAGGATGAGAGGTCCACATTCGGGAGTTTGTTTTAAATATATATAATAAATAATAGATTAGGGAAGAGGAGAATAATAACTTTAAAATAATGTAGGTACTATTAATTAGACCGTAAGAAATAAATAATTAATATTAATTTAAAACTAAAAAATAAAATTTTGTTTAGGACAAACTTTTATAAAGTAATACTCATATGACATGTTACAGCAGTCACATAAAATTAAAAAGTGTAATCTGATGGCAATTTGGGTCTGAAGATAGATATTAAAAAGGCTTTTGATCCCTGGATTAGAATTTTAGTGAATGGCAGTGAGTAGAAGTTTGATGCATCTTGTGGACCCTATAAGTATCAATTGTATTACTGATCCTAGGGGAGTTTCTATTCCTAACCATGTTTTATTTGTTGATGACATTGTGGGTTTTTGCAAAGGTAACAAGAAAATCGTCCAAGTTGTTCATAAACTTATTCAAGACTAAAATTCTTATTCGGGTTAATGGATTAGTCCCGAAAAATGTAAACATGTTCATGATGATATTCCAAATGTTATACTACAAACAGTTTGTGGCATTCTTAGTTTTGCATTAACTAGTGCTCATTTCAACTATTTAGTAGTGATAATTTTCATTAGTAAGCCTAAATTTATCCATTGGCAACCTATTGTTTATCACTTTCTTGGAACGAATTGTGCTCCCCCTTGGAGTGTGGTGGATTAGACCGCATAAGTATTGCGAAGATTAATGACACAGACTGCCATAAGTTATGTTGGAACATCTTAACCAAAAGACAATCAAAATGCAAGAGTTCTTAGAAGCAAATTATATAAAAACAACCATCCTATTTATAGTTATATAAATCGTCCATTTTGCCTAATTTACGGAATATGTTGTTGGATTAAATATGCCTACAATAATAGGTCAACATCCTTCAATAGGGTTTCGTAGGTAAACTCATATTGGTTTTGCTTGTTTGGCAAGAAATATGAGTTTACTAATCATCTTTTATGTGGTATATTATGTTGGATCATTTTGTTGGAGGTATGTTGCAAATCTTGAACAAGAAGATGATGAACTTGATGATGATGATGAAGATTCCACAAATAAATTACAAAGCGTGTGTATCAACTAAGCTTTAGGTTCGATTTGCCCCAATCAATCTATATATATTGGATGCAAACGGGTTAACCGACGAATCCCTTTTAGGATACTTTAGAATGCTTGAAGTGAATTGCACATTCACATCAAACTCATCTATCAATAGTATTTTACGGAATAAAGTTCCTTCATTTACTTTTGTGCACTAGAGAAAAGAAGAAACAACTCAGAAATATTTTTGACAAAAATTTGATTCATGTAACATGAAAACTATGTTATATTTTCTGACTCTAAAGTATCTCTACTTATAGAGAAACTCATACCAATTGGTGAAAGAAAACAACTCTTGAACTCATACCAATTGATGAAAGAAAACAACTCTTGAAAAAGATTGTGACTTTTGGCAACTTAACAAATGCATTGGTTTGAATTCAACTTAAGCATTGCAATCACTTGACCAAGTGCTACATTAAGTTATTTAATTTTGGTACATTAATATAGCTATTAGAGAATTCTAAATATATTTTGCAAATTTCCCTCACAATCTCCCACCATTTTCAAAATATATATAAATCTATTATTCCGGAGATCTCATGATTTCAAATAAAGGTATCTTATGATTTGAACCATTACTTAGTAAATTATGTTTTCACTCATCCCCGAATAGACTAGTAGACAAGCTTTGAACCAACCATTCATTAGAACAAGTATGCATAACTCATACATGAAATTTCGGTATCATTGATCAAATTATAAATATGACACATTTGATAAGGTCTTGTGACTCATAATTCTTTTCATGAGAATTTAAGAGTCAAGCCCTTGTACTCTATGAAGCGGTCCACTTCATTCTCATATAGGTGGACTATATCATTAATGCACCCATAATTATACATTTCAGCAAATATATGTTATATGTCCATTAAGAGGAGATCTCGTCCTACCACTTTTATTTTATGGTTCAAGTACTTTTATCCTTTAGGATGTATCTATTGTCAAATACTTCAATCACTCTAATAGTATACTTTCATCATTGAACTCAAAACTTGATGCTACTCAAGTGTGAGCTGACATTTCCACCATTGGTGATTATCAAAATATGAGCTTGTATCACATCCCTAATGATTTTTTCAACACCATGTCTTTTGTCAGACCTTTCGTCAAAGGATCTACAAGATACTTTTAAATTCTTACAAACACTATGGATATAACTCCATTAAATCCTTTACATAGCTATGTCTTAAACCTATATGTCTAGATTTTCTATTGTATAATTTTCTATATGCTTTTGATAGTGGGATTAACTATCCAATGTATGGATACTAGTGCCACTAACTTTGGCCAAATTGGTATCTCATACAATAAATTTCTTAGCCAATCAGCCTTTTTACTACATGCAACTAGAACAATAAATTCTAGAGCCATGGTCGTATCGACAATGCAAGTTTGTTTCTTTGAACCCTATAAACTCCACATCCACCAAGGTTGAAGATCCATCCACTAGTGAAAGCGTGATCCTCAACATGAATTACTATAGATTAAACTGTAGTTAATTGTTCCTTTCAAATATTTTAATATTTTATTAATAGCATGTTAATGTTATTTACTTGGATGCTTGTATACCGACCTAACTTCCAACAACATATGTTATATCAAGTCTGATACAAGTGATGACTTATATCAAACATCTGATTATCATTTATATTATTCATAATGTTGACTAAGTATCACCAAACCAGAACACTTTTGTCACTTAATCTTTTCACATTGTTGTATCACATACAATTAATAAACATATCAATTGTCACCTACACAAACTTTTATGATATTCTACCTTGTACTATATTTTATAAGCATCTCAATTTAAAATTTTAATTCTCTTTTCAGTATATCAAAGTCCAAGATATAATACATTGAATGCATTATATATATATATAACATCATAAAGTGGGTCTAAATATGTAAATCGTCTACTTCTTAACAAATAAATATTTATTTTATTTATGTTAAAGAAACCATTTCTTCATAGTTATACTATAACTAATACATGCATCATGAATTCTATTTCTTAATTCAAGTTTCATATTTAAATGTGTTTTATGGTAAATCCAAATAAGTATCACAATAGAAAATAAACAATGAATGATTAAGATTTTTTATTACTTTCTTCTATGAACATTTGTCAACTTACAATAATTTTAAAATATATATCTAAATTATTTTTAATATAAAGTTAAACAAGAAATAATTACTTTCATGCACATATAATATGAAATTATCAATTATACATATAAAATTTTTTGCATGAAGCAAAAAAATTTATTTATGAAATTGTCTAGCTTTTTTCAAATCATTTTGATGGTGGAAAACTATAGTTTTAAATTTATCAATGTTATAGGAAAACTTTAAACTAACAATCATGCATCAAAATAAAAATTAAATGCAAATTTTTTAAAATATCATAATCACATGGAATGAACATAGATATTTTTGACAGAAATTTAATTCATGTAACATAAAAATTGTGTTATATTTTCTGCCTCTAAAGTATCTCTATTTATAGAGAAACTCATACCAATTGGTGAAAGAAAACAACTATTGAAAAAGATTGCGACATTTGGCAACTTAACAGATGCATTGGTTTGAATTCAACTCAAGCATTACAACCACTTGACCAAGTGATACATTAAGCTATTTAATTTTGCTACATTAATATAGCTATTAGAGAATTTCAAATGTATTTTAAAAATTCTTCTCACATATTATAGAATAGGTTTAGGGTTTACTAATGTTTTGTAGTTACAAACAATTTCTACTTCCCTTAACGAGATTCTCAATATTTGCAACTAGAATTCGAGTAAACAAATCAATTATCTTATCATTTCTTTTGTCACAAACATTCTTTGGATGATTTGAAAGTGCAAGAATTTTATTAGGTTTGAAATCAAAGTCATTCTATGCAACAAGTTATTAACATTATAAGAGGTGAAGTATCTTCATCAACTAAACACTCCAAAGATAATATGTATTCATCAATTTGTGAGTATCAAATTCTTTAAGGTTTTTGATATCATATGTCATCCTTCTTCAATTCCTAAAATAATTCAAGTGAATTGGTAGTCCTGTGAATTGTAACAATAATGGAGCATTTAGAGATTGTCTTGGACCGAGGTTGGTTCTTCGAATTGTACCATTGGATTTTGCGATAATCCCCACAAGTGTCTTTGTCTTTATTTATTTAATAATAATATTTATTAGTGCTGCAAATGATAGAAAGTGGTTGTAAGGTGTCAAAATAGTTAGAATATCATCTCCACCATGTCATGTCGTTGCACTCTAATTTTATTTTTTTGCTTAAAATAATAAAATGTGCACTTCAAACACAGTAGCCTCACTTTTGTTAAACAAAGAAGAAAACATAGTGACTACACCACATCACTCTTTGTGATCTAACTACTACTATATTACAAGAAAATAATCCTAAAATTTTCATTTTCAACTTTAAAAATTATTCAATATTTATAATTTTCAACTTTAGAAATTATTCAATATTCGTAATTTTCAACTTTAGAAATTATTCAATATTTGTAATTTAATTTATGATATCTAAATAATTAATCAATATGAATGTAATTATGTAAAAAAAAAACCAAATATGCAATAATGTAGGAAGAAGGGGTGAAAAGTTAGGAGATTAAAATTTGAAACTTCACAATACAGGAAAAAGAATGATAGATCCATTTGAAAGCCAAAATTTCAGAATTACAATATAAGGAGCTAGCAAAGCATAAACTAAATGCCTAAAAATGCCTTTATGTAATGAGCGTCTACAAAAGATATTTTACACAAACATTTAACTACATGAATCAGGGTAGAATCTAGGAGTGATTGATGAAATAGTATCTATATCTACTAATCGCATTCTAAAAGTTACGATATTGCCAGTGATTCAACCTGGTCTTTCTGCCTTTTATACTCCTTGTATCGTTTGAAAAAGTAACCAAGATAATCGAAATCTATCGGGGACATCTTTGCCTGTTTATCATGCAAAAAAATCAATAGTCATGTATAACATTTTAATAAGAAAGCAAAACAAGTATAAAAAAAGGAAATATATTACCTGAATTAGGCCCCACAAAGCCCAGAAAAGGTGTGAAGCCAGTGCATATGTATTTGCCTCAATATACAAAGCTTCAAGATCCTTCTGAGGCACCTGTGTTATGAATTGGTATTAAAGATCTTACAGAAATAAATGACAGATGGAGAAGAAAAGAACCTAAATTACTGACACCATCACCAATATTTTACATATCCTCGGGTGCATGTGTTCTCTAAGTAGGTAATATTATTAGCAAGAAATATGCAGCAGGGAAATCAAGTCCAAATCAAGTTTCAAAAAGAGTTGGGAATGAAAGCAGTTATGTGGGAAAGAGACTCCTGTTTTAAATAGCAGATACATCAGCTTCTTGATCAACTGCAAAGCAAGCCTAATGAAACAACTGAAGGGTTACAGCCTACGAGTGACCAAACAATAAATAGCCACCACTAGCTAAATAATTTTCTTAAGTATCAATTTGACATTTTCCATTAACTACCCAAAAAGAGATTAATGGCTGACAGGTAAGTGAATTTTGTAGCAAGTATGAAGAAGAGTTAACCAATGTCATCCAATTATCCTCTCCCCTCCCCAGCCCAGAAATAAAAAAAAAAAAAAAAAAATGCCTTTCAAATACTAAGCGGCACTGAAATGGTTTATTAATTGTTAGAATATTAGAAAATATCTTATAATATCTTTTATATTATATTAGAGTATTTTGAGTTATTTTCTATGATCAATTTATAATTATAGAGAATCTTAGAATATCTCTCATTATTATTATGATTTATTCCTAATTTAGGATTTAGTCTATGTTTCTCTATAAATAGAGATTAGTATTGAATCTATTGTAATCAAGTCAGTATTAAAGCTATTATCAATAATATTCAAATCCTAATTATTTTCTCTCCTCTTTTTCTCTAAAATCCCACAACATCAACATGGTATCAGAGCCTATTTCAATCCTCCTTGAACGATTCCGCTTCTATTCCGCTGCTGAATTCCCAACAGTTAGGGAATATATAGTTTCTCTTTTCCAACATTCCAACACGTTTCACTCGTTTTCTGTTCAGTTTGCTATTGTCGCCACTGCCACTCTTCTGGCAAATTTTCCAGCAAACAGCGTCGTCATCGTCAGATCAGGTCATGCCCGAAAGCGCGTCGTCAAAAGCCGTCACATGCGCTCTCATGCACTGCTAATCTCTCCTACGAGTAGATCTTATGCGCCGCAGTTTCCACAGTGTGTGACGACGCGTTTTGACGCCTCTCAGTTGCTGCTGGGTCAGTCAATCATGCCTCAACCTCAAGGTTTTGAATCTGCCCAAGTATTCTAGTTTCGGGCAACGATTACACCTACTACCTTCAAGATCCCCGCCATATCCTGCTGCGTTCCATTTGTTGTCGCTGCTGGAAAAGTATTCCAACAAATTTTCTGAAACAACCATTGTCTCTTCTGTTTTGGATTCATTTTCTCACTCCGTTGATCGATCATGGCTTCGTTTCATTAGAGTTGTGCTGCTTCCTCTTTGGTGTTTGTCATGCAATTTAGTTCTTACTAATAAATTATAATAGTGGCTTTTATTCCCACCGACGATCATTTCGGTGGTGTCCCTTTTCCCACAGATGAATCATATTAGTGATGACTTCTTCTTCCATTGATGGTTATTTTGACGATATCTTTTATTTTCATGACTCACACTTTAGCATGACAATTTGTCCCAGATGCACTGGCTCTATCTTTGTCTCAGATGTACTGGCCTTGTCTTTCTCTCCTTGAAGCATGCCTCTCTCTCCTTGAAGCATGCCTCTCTCTCCTTGAAGCAAATTCAAGTTTAAACATTGAGTCTCTGATATTATTGGTTTGAAGCTTCCAAATGCAGTTTTTTAGAAGGATGGACCTTACTTTGTTCAACTGCTTGCCATGAATTTCTCTCATGCTGATGATCATTCCAGCTATCTGGCTAGGCTGTATTTATAGCAATTTTCTCCGACTTCACCTGCATCCCTGAGTTGCCTTTCCATCTTTTTTAACTATTTTACAGAGCAAAACATTGTTTTCTTGTAACAAGCTAAAACTTAGTAAGCTTTAGCTTGAGGGGGAGTGTTAGAATATTAGAAAATATCTTATAATATCTTTTATATTATATTAGAGTATTTTGAGTTATTTTCTATGATCAATTTATAATCATAGAGAATCTTAGAATATCTCTCATTATTATTATGATTTATTCCTAATTTAGGATTTAGTCTATGTTTCTCTATAAATAGAGATTAGTATTGAGTCTATTGTAATCAAGTCAGTATTAAAGCTATTATCAATAATATTCAAACCCTAATTATTTTCTCTCCTCTTTTTCTCTAAAATCCCACAACTTCAACATTAATCATTGACAGTACAAACCTAAATAATGTGACTGACTGACATCATGGCCATAGTTGATAATCTGGAAACAATGAAATAAAATGCAATTTTAAATATTAATCCTCCTCAATATGATTAGTACCTCTTGAGGTCTTTCAGGCTGTAAGTAATGCCTGAAGAAATGAAACTGTTCATTCCTATTTGGGTACCTGCATGACAAAATACTGATTAACTAAGAAATTAATCATGACCAAGTAAAGCCAGAAAAGCAAGCATAAAGAACTTACAAGGAGAAATCACATTCAAAACCAGCATATTCTGCAAAGTGGTTCCCTATATCAAAGCCTCTGTAGTTGTATGATGCATATTCATAGTCAATGAAGTAAAGTTTATCTGGACATTTTTCAGAACAAATCAAAGATTAAAAACTCAGATGAATCAATAAATAAGTTTTTTTGCAAAAAATTTAGGGTGGGGGGATGGTGCCCCAGTCCTAAGTAGACAAGACCTAGGCTCATTGAGCACTTACTAAGGGATTTACATTTGCCTCCCACCAATGGTACTAAGCATTCTCTCTTTATATGAGAATGTCACATTATTTCTCCCACCAATGGTACTAAGCATTCTCTCTTTATATGAGAATGTCACATTATTTCTGATGTGGAATGCCCATTCCTGAGGGATGTCGGTCTCCTTATGACTGTTATAAACTAATAGAATATATTCACATCATAAATTCATGTTACCAAACAACCTCGGCAACTTGTACATCACGATTAATTTTGCATACTTATTTTTTCCTGCTTTAGTTTAACTTCTCAAAAATGAAAATGGTAGATATTATACCAACCTCGTGATCCTACCTGTAAGGTGACTTTTTTACTAAACCATTTAGCAACCATTAAAGAAACACATGGATATTACATCTTTTTAATATAAAATGCAACACCATTACTTGCTCCCTAATCAGTAATAAGTAAATTGCAGTATGGGTTGGATCATTGAGTCATGTCTTTCCAACATCCACACAGTTTAGAAAGAAGAATGACAAATGAAAAATAATTGTCGGTCTACTTATAATTGAGGTAAGTATATACCTTCTTCGTGATTAATCATTATGTTTCCAGAAAGCAAGTCATTGTGAGCAAAAATTACAGGAGATTTGAGACGATCGCACAACAGCTGTTGAAAAATAAAAAACATATGCATATGTTAAGAGGATAATTTTTTACGAACATAAAATACATCATTCACTGAAACTTATTTAACCTTTTAAAAAAAATTACCAAAGCTTATTCATGAACTACCATCACAAACACAAAACTGGGAAGGAAGAGGATGATGTTATATCCCTAAGCCAGGACACTTGGGCATGATAAGTCCTCATGAATGGATTTATGGTGTGAGTTTTTAATCCAATTATATAGTGAACATAATCAAATTCTATAGTGAACATAATCAAATTCTCAAAATTAGAAAATTGCAGAATTGACTTAATCATTATGTTCAGGATTGAAGTGAACAATTTGTGTGATCTTTGTACATTCCTGAGTTAATGGATATTTCGAACAATTTCACCAGATGTATTAGGGCTTTTGGTTGAGAAGGATTGAAGATTAATTACAATTGTGAACTTATATGTTTGGACTCTAAACCTGAAGTGAAAGGGGCATAGATTGCATAGGATTGGGGCCAATCAAATCATAGCTACTCTGTAAACTGTGAATTTTAACCCGTGCTCATGTTCCTTCTCTTTTAAAAGCTTCTGTTATTTTTCTTTTAATTCCGTTTTGAAATATCTTGGCAATTTTCAATCCCTCTGGAATTTTTAGCTAGTAACTGCAACCTCAATCTCGTAGGAACAAAACTCAACTCGTCTACATTACTAGTAAGATTTGGAGCACATGTTGATTGCATTCATCATGGCTCTTTGGATGAACCAATCTTAAAATCTAAAAACTTTCCTACTTAGTGCTTAGCATTGGACTTTCGAAAATGGTGAATTATTTGACTATGCATTACAAGAAATAAAAATACAAAGATAACAACTAAGATAAGTATGAAAGAACAAGCACCTGGAGCTTAGAAATTTCATCATGAAGTTCCCTGAATGAAATTGCCTCGTAAGTCTTTTGCTTTTCATTATCATCAAAGTTTAGATTGCATGCTGTAAATGAAGACAAAAAAAATTCAGGCAGTTCAAATACTAATAACACCAACCTTTCAACGGTATACTTAGCCAATGACCAAAGAAATTTGCATGAGGTTCCTCTTTATATTAATAACCATTTTCATATTTTGATGGAATATTTTCATATAGGACTAAGAAGAAAGAATATGTGGACACCAAATAGACTAATATTAAGCCAGTTAGGCCAAATACCCAAGAGATTCTTCACAGAGCATAATGAATCATTCAAGAATCATAAGATATTTCTCTCAAATTCAAAATCAGGAGAACTGTTAAAACTATGAAAAAGCTAAAGAGAAGCTCAAATTTTGGCCAGAGTCATGGTCAAAATCCTAATATTCAATCAACACAAATCAAATTCACCCTAAAAATGAATTACAGGGAAGAAAATAAGAAAGAACCTTTCTCGAAAAACTTCCGGATATCATTCCATAATTGAGGTTCCTTAGAACCTGGAATTTCCACATGATGAAATCTTCGAAGTTGTTTGGCTATTTTAGCAGCAAGTTTTGGGTCCCGCATATCTGCCGTGGAGGAAAAGCATTCATGATGCATTAATCAGGTTGTAGCTCTACAGGTCATCAAAAGCATTAAGAACACGTAATTGAATGAAAGCTAATATCAAATTATAAGCTTACTCTATGATACTACATTCACACAATCCAAAGAAGCAATATTGTGTGTGTGAATTTGGTGTTGGATTATAAAATAGGGAGGACAAAATATCAGTCATAGCCCATCCCAAAATATCACAATCGTAAACCATCCCAAAACCATTCCACCCTACTCAATTCTTGCCTTCTGTTTCTCCACACATGACAACTTTCCTTGTTGTTACAGGCTTCCCACTCTCTTACAAGTTCCAACGCACTCTTGGTATTTTCCCATCTTATTCAACTCTTCTGCTGCTTCTCCTTCCAAACATATGCATCCTCTCACTTCCATCTAGCCCACTACTCAGCCCAACTTCATTTTTCTATAAACATGTGCTACAGGTCTATCATAATATTGTGGAGATTTAATTAAAAAAGTTGGGTTAAATAACAAAATATCATAATGTGCATCAAGTTCGTAAATTCTTAAAATTTAGGTTGTACCTAACTCAATCCTTACAAATCAAACATCTTTTTAAGCCATATTTCATCCAATGAAGGACTTTCAACACACACCCCAACCCCTCACCCCCAAGATTGGACATTTGGAGCGTGATCCAAGTGGCCTACTAGCTGGGTGGTCAAACGATCTTGGATAGACTCTAGTACCATCTTAAAATTAGGGTACGGTCCAACTGAACCCTTACAAAACCTGTGGGATGCCTCTCACTAGTAAACATATTTTTCGATCATACTTCATCCAATGTGAGACTCTCGACAGTAATAAGGAGAACTTCAGCTTAGAGCCTTCATGACCCATTGTTGGCAGACAAGAGTCCAAGGTTGGGTAAGATAAGTTCAAAACCAAGCGATCCCAATACAATATAAGTTTTTCGAGTAAGAATTTTACTCCACGACTATGGCACCCTAAAGTTAATATCTAGTAACCGGTTGGATGTACTTGAAACTTATCCATAAGGTAAATTTTTGTCACATATTGACCAAGCAATTTTCTACAATTCAACAAGACTATGTCCCTAATATTACCCCTACAAATGCTACATTTAGTCAAAAAAGAAAATTTCCATATATACAAACTACAACATTGGGTAGAAACTTGCTGGACAAATATTGGGTACAAATACTATCAGTAACACTAAAACGCAGGCAATCTAACAAAATTTATGAACATTTATCAATCTGACATAGTCATCTGTGCTCAAAATACGAGTTTTTCCATTTGTACCTGATGGAGTAAGAGTATGCGCATTAATAAAAGATTGCACCATGCCATTTCCAAATATTCCAAGCCACTTAGCACCAAATCCTGCAGCAGTGATGTATTTGATAGCCTGAAAAGTATTTCACAAGAAATGACAAGGTAGAAACTTCAAGTAAGCTATTTAGAATATAAAGAGATGCACTTAATCTATCCTATTGCCTAACTTAGTTTCAAAAAACAACTAAAATAGCCATTAGAATTCATATTTTTCTCTGATCACAACCAAAATCTTCTGTGCAAATCTGTACAGGAATGTAAACATAAAGTATGAGTAAAAATGCAAAATAAAGGCTTCTATTTTCTCATTTTGGGTTATTAAACAAATATTTGAGCCGCTAAACCTATTAGATATATGGGTGTATCAGAAGTTTTAAGATATTGGAAGTTCAAATTGCTTATCTTTATCCCTCTTCATAATGTTGATGTTATTATTATCATAATTTTAGTTTGACCTTGCTTAAGCATATTCAGAATAATGAAATCTACAAAACATATTAAAGGAATCAATATATGTAAATTTAAAGAAATTTTTAGATTTCTACTACTTCAAAAAGATGGAAAGAAATATAAAAAAATAAAAATAAAAAGCAAGGAATCAGACTATCCTCCATTTAATCTACACTTCTCAGTTCTCACTATAGCTTCTACAGGCTGAATTCAATTCGGATCAAAATCAAATATTCAAATTCAACTAGCAATGGTATATTGATGAAGAACCACCAATATGGTACACATGTACCATCCAGAAAAATATGACTCACTTGAAATTATTATGTTCATCAGCTAGAGAACAACACTTGCGCAACAAAACAAAATCAAAACAGCATCATCAATGCATGGCAACATTTGTCTTAAAGAAAACATGTTTTGTATGTAACCGTGCAGTACAATGTCTAACCTGCAATTCTCGGTGGCGATCAATGATGAACTCGGTGTTGGGTCCATACAATCTGATGGTTATAATATCATCAATAGAATTCCCTTCTTTAACTGAAACCTTCAGTACTGACAGATAATGACAAACATAACAAATGTCAATTAGGTTCTATATCAACCATAAAAGAGTAATTAAGCTAGCCATTTATATGAATTTAGCAAATAAGCCATTAACTAATTTTTATGAGAAAAAACTCACACAAATTTGTTATGCCTCCAGAAATTTTCTCAATGTGAAAGCAAGAATCGTCTAATTTTGACCAGGCCTTGAACATGTCCTTGCACAAATTACTGCATTCAATCACAAGGTAAAAGAACAATAAATAAATTTCAGGTAAGTAATATGCATTCAATTGCAGAAACAAAACCAAATTGAATTGTTCCCAACATTCCGGAACAACTAAAATCTTTACCACCTCCATAAATAAAATTATCCCGATTATCGTTCATTTTCTCAGCAATCAAAATCGAACAAACCCAAACAAGTTGAGAAAAAAATAACGTCAAAAAAAAAAAAGAAAAAAAAAAGGGAAAAGAGTAACGAACATGACGAGAGGTGTCATTTGAGAAAGGGAGAGAGAGGGATCAATGGAAAGACGAGAGGGAAAAATCTCCGAGGCGTAGTCATTACGAGCTTGTTCTGCGACTTGTACGGGATTCCAGATCTTATCCGTTGCACCCATTATTAATGCTATTGAATCTAACCTCAATTAAAGAAGAAGGCTAGAGTTTTGAGAGGAGGGAAAATTAAAGAAACTGAAACTATGTGTCTAAAATTAAAAACTAAAAAAGATACGGGAACTGTAGAGTTTTGATGTACAAGAAAGGAGAATGGTGAATTGGTGGTAAGAAATAAGAATGTATTATATTTATGGTGTTTGTTCCCTTTCTAGCTTTCTTTGATTCGAGCGGTGTCCTGTGGCGTAGGAGAGTGTCCTGTGGCGTAGGAGGATTCTTTGTTTGTACAGTTCTACAAAATGACCAATATGGGCATCACCATGCGTCATCTATTTTGACATTAATATATACACATGTGCGTGCCAAGTAATTCGTCTGATGATTATGTATGGAAAAAGTGTATTCAAATAATTATTTATAAAATTAGTATTTTTATTATAATTTAAAACACGTACAATTATTCTATACAATTGCAAAGAGTTAAATTTATATAGTTCTAAAAAAATTTAGGTTTAATTATCATTTTTTCATCTTTTAGTTTTATCCATTTTTAAAACTAATTTTTTTATTTTAAAATTTCATAATTTTTGTTATTACTTTAAATTTTTAAATTACAACTAATTTTATAATATATTTTAAATAACATGTTATATAAATTGTTTAGTGATATTAAATGATTAATATTTTAAAATTATAATAAACTCTTTATAAATTTCATTTTCAATTTATTAAATGTACTTTTTTAATTTATTTATTATTATATAGATTAATAATGTACTTCTCATAAAAGTCAAATTTTGTTGTCCTACACAATTTCGTAAAACAATTTTTTTCATAACTTATTCCAATCGTTCTACCATCGATTATTCAAAGGTAACAAAAGTAAAACCAAAGATCCCTTTGTTTATAATTTGGGAAATATATCCAGTTGAAAAAGTATGCTGCAAGTTGAATTTCATTAATTGTAATTCATCAAAATACACCAAGTTGGGCCAATGTAATTATTTACACGAGTCAGTATTCCCTAAAAAGAAAATGTCTATTCATTATAACAGAGCACAAATGACTTTATTTGTATGACAAATATAGTAAAAAAAGCATTTGTTCTTAATCTACTATTTTTTGTTGTATTCCCTTAATCCATCTTATATTATTCCCTCTCCTATTAAAGATAATTAAAAATACTTATAATTAAATAGAATTTATTAGGCTAATTATATTTATAGCACTGTATAAAAGTATATTACACTCTAATTATATAACAATTCTTTAAAATAATTTTTTTAATTTTTTTTTTTAATTATTTATCTCTTTTTTAATTCAACTATAATTCTTAATAACTCGAGCTTTGAGTTATGGGTCATAGTTTAATACTACAGAACAACATAGAAAAATTGCTCCAAAAGTTTAAATCATCGTAGTTTTTTTTAATAAACCCTTTCTGATTCCATGCATATATAAAAGATTCTTCAATAACATCATTACATTCAGCATACCTCACAATATTAAAAGGTAAGGACTGAAACATGTTCAAATTATACCACCGAATGTAACCGAACCTGACACACTCCCAATTGCATATTTTTGCAGCAAAATGAAACACAACTTGAGATTAAATCTGTACACTACCAAACAATCAATGTTAGAAATCAATTAATAACAACTTTGCATCTCCATCACTGCCAGACACAGGATTTGAAAATGTTCTTCTATAGGCATCACCAAGACCTTCCAAGGGAAATGTAAATTAGAATGTGCTTCTAGCATGTGCAGAAAAAGTGATTTAAGTTACTCACAAATTTTGAATCCTTCAAAAAAGTGTCAAGGAAGAATAAAGAAAAGTGTCAATAACACAAATGCAGCAAAACTGAAGTCTTTAAGCAAAAAAGTCACCAATTCCTGAATTCCAAATCAGAAGGAATAGATACATGTGCTTTTTTTAATGGAGAAAGGATGAGATAGAGAGAGGAGAATTGAATGGTGTGTTTGCGAGAAAAGAAACGAGATAGAGAGAGTAGGGAGCAGATAGAAACGGAAAAAGGGAAAGGTTTGCGGGATTCCAAATAAAAAATATTGAAATTTGAAAATGTGAGAGAAGAGTGTACGAAAAGTTTCTTAGAGGTGTGCGTGCTATAGCTAGGAGTTGTCAATATTATAATATTTGGTGTATGCAATATTTGACTAATAAGTACAATGTTTGTTTATTGATGTGTAATGCTTTAAAATTGGACACTTGGGAAAAATTGCTAAAACAATTATTTCAAGGTATCGAATATAAAGATTCCCGTCGCTTGTAGATACCAATAATTGACACTATGTATCTATTTAGATTAATTAGTTAATGTAGTTATTAATTAATGTGTACTTTTAACATGACTCGGACATTATTAGTGAGTTGTTTTAAAGTATAGATTGGGACTTGTGTGCCAAAAAACAATATTGGGCTTGGATTTTTGGTACGACGTTAATCTCTTTTGTTAATTATTAGATTTATTTTTACTTTTTCTTTGTCATTTAATATAAGATTATTTATAAAAATTTGAAAATTTATGTTACTCATAATATTATTGGATTGAGTCACAAACTAGATCGTTTTTTTTAATACGTTTCGAAGTACTGTCCAAATTGTACAAGACAGACTATCAATCACGAATTCTCTAGAATAAAACAACTCAGATCACTATATCGAAGTTCTACTGTATCGTAGAAAACCGTTCTAGAATTACAACCACTCGTAATATGACACTAAGACCACTCGAAAGAAAAAAAAGAAGTGAGTAAGTAAAGGGGAGAAGCGAAAAAGCCTCAGATTCAGAGTGTTTTTGGTGTGCTTTTTCAACTTAGGAGAGCTCTTTATTTATAGAGGAAATCTGTAATTGGATTAGAGATAAATGTGTTATCCATTAGGTCTAATTCACTATGTGTCCGCTCCGTCATTCAGGTTTTGACCATAGAAACGTGTGTCATGTTTTGTTTAAACATAGAAACGTACGACACGTTTGTTTGACCACAAAATGTGCGCTCAAATTTGAATTAGGTTTTTGATCGGGAAATAACAGACACGCGAGACCTACAATTAGGATTTTGACCAACAAAACTGAAGCGCAAAATCAAGGGGCAAGGAGCTGACTAGATCAGATGTTGAATGTTGACTCAGTGGAGGATAATTACATAATTAATGTATCAATCAGATGTAAAAGCGCAAGCATTCATTTAATTAAATAAATAATTACTTTATTAATTTTCATGTGCTAAAAAATAATACACCACGTAGCCAAGCACAAGCCCGGTCTGATCGAGTCGGATGGCGGCACGCGTGCACACATGTGTGGTGGTCAATTTTGCATGTGTTCTCCATCCTTTACAAAATTGGGGTACCTTTTGAGACACACTCCAAATACCATACCTCTACTTTATATACCCTACTAGTGTGTGATATATCTCCTATATGAGACTTCCTTATCTTTTAATTCACGACAGCACTAGCTCTCATTAATGTCATCATTATTTTTAACAAACTTCCATTAAAATCATCATCATTTCCAACAATCCCCTTCTAGCATCTGGTTTGTCCGCAAAAAAAAAAAGGAGTCACCACCAATATTATTTATTTAAAAGGAAAAATTAGATAAAACCTAAAGTAAAGTTCTTGAACAAAAAAAATGAATTCGAGAGTCGATTACGAATAGAAAATAATATTATCCAACATCTTCTGTTAAAACGGTTTCCCTATAATTAATTGTATACATATTATTTAATTAATTAATTATTTATTTTTACCCTTAAAAAATAAAATAAATTATTTACATTAGTATAAAAAGGAAAAAGATATTTTTTATTAATTTGGTTTGACAAGGGAAAAATCTTGCTCCTTCATATCCCCAAGAGCAATAGGAAAATCAAAACACACATAATTCTTGAGTAGAAGATATTTATGTGTTGGCCAATTTTATTATTAATTTAACTTTATACATATATCAAAATAAATTAACATAATAATGATAATAATAGGAGTGACGTGTTGTATATTAATTTGGGTATCGTACTGGAGAAGTTTTTTATTAACTTCTGATTCCAATATTTTTTCTCTATTTTTCTGCCTATTATTCTCTCTTCTCTTTTATATTGGTAAGTCTTTTACCCATTTTCTCCGCTACTTTAAGATTTTTAATAAATATAAAAAAAAAAATAGTCATAATTGCAATTTTGGTCCTCTATTTTATCTGAATCGCGAAAGTAGTCCCCCCATTTTGTTTCTCCCCAATGTTGGTACCCCAAGCAGAAATTTGGTCCAAAACTTGATGAAATTTCTTTTTTTTTAAAGTCGTACTACACCATTTATGATCATAGATTTCATGTACAATTGTTGGAAATGAGATCTTGAGGCATGGTGTGACTTAAATAAATGCAAGAAAAATAAAATTTCATCAAGTTTTGGACCAAAATTCTGCTTGGGAGACCAAAACTGGGGAGAAACACAATGAAGGACTACTTTCGTGATTTAGATAAAATAGGAAGACCAAAATTTCAATTAAGCCTAATTTTTTTATATATTTATTAAAAATCTTAAAGTAGTTGAAAAAATTAGGTGTCAACAATTGCCCCTCTTTACTTAGAATTTACTTTGAGAATCAAAGTAAATGATAAGTAAAGATGACAATTCTAATTTTGTCTGAATATGATTTTGGTAAGTCTTTTACCTAATTTCAAGGTACTAATCGTTTTCTCAACTTTGGGTGCAAATCGTTTTCTCGGCTTCAGTGCGAGTTGTTTTCCTGTCTTCAAACATGTGTGTTGTTTTGTCAGCTTCCACATGCGGTTCATTTTCTCGGCTTCGGGTGTGAGTCGTTTTGCCGGCTACAAGATGCGAGTCATTTTCTTGGCTTCGTGTGCGAGTCATCTTCCTGGCTTCAAGATGTGGGTCGCTTTCTCGGCTTTAGGTGCGAGTCGTTTTCCCCACTTCAACATGTTGGTCGTTTTCTCGACTTCGGTTGTGAGTCGTTTTCCCGACTTCAAGGTGCAGGTCGTTTTCTCGGCTTCGGGTGCGAGTCGTTTTTCCGACTTCAACCTGCGAGTCGTTTTCCCGACTTCAACCTGCGAGTCGTTTTCTCGGCTTCGGGCGTGATTCGTTTTCCTAGCTTCAACATGCGGGTTGTTTTCTCGGCTTCGAGTGCGATTCGTTTTCCCGGCTTCAACATACGGGTCGTTTTATCGACTTTGGGTGCGAGTCATTTTCTCGGCTTCGGATTGATTCATTTTTTTCGGTTTCTTTTCTATCTAATTGATCACCATTATACCGATTTTTATTACCATTGATTTATTTCTTTTCGGTTTCATCTCATTCAAATGATGACAATTATAATGATTTTTATTACCATCAATCCAATTATTAATTAAATACGTTTTTTTTTATTTTTTTTATTTTAGAAAATAGTGTAAATTTATGAAAAGGAATCAGAGGCAAACAGAAACTAAACACATCCATAATTTTCTAAAATTTTAAGGTCTAACTATTATTTTTATTATTATTTTTATCATTATTATTTTTTATTAATTTTTTTATATATATTTATTAAAAATCTTAAAGTAGCAGATAAAATTAGGTGTCAACACCTCCACTTGAATTTAAAAAGAAGGTTTTTGAAATATCGTCAAACGCTTCTATAAGAATGTGCATAAACAAAGGTTTCTCTTTGACTTGAACCTTTGTGTAGCAAGTAAGATTCACATTCAAAAAAGTGACTCGTAGTCTTGAACTCTATCTCTGACATCAAACCCACACACAATCTTTTCATTTGGGTGTATTCTCAAAAGCCCGTGCATTTATGGTCATGCACGTGTATCCCGATATAGTGAAAGCTCTAGGAATTCTACCTCGAAATTCCATAGAAAGCGGTCTCACTTCCACATTTACATAGTATAGATTTCATTAAGAGTTTCTATTATCTCATCCTTTTATTGCTTCAGGAATCATGCTTCCTTCATATGTAATATAATATGATCATTTCTTATCACTATGACTTGTTATTCCCCATTGAACCTAATTCTTGGGATCTCCAGTGTTTTAGGTCGGGTTACCATCATAAGTGACTCATTAATATATAAACAATAGTCTCACTTTTTTGGATATATTTAAGACTTTCTCTCTAGCTAATCCTTTCATCAAAGGATTTGCTAAATTATCATCAGTGCATACATGATCCACTTTAATAACTCATTTCGAAAGTAATTCTCTAACAGCGTTGTGCTTAAGAAGAATTTGTCATCTTTTACCATTGTAATTATGATTCTCAATTTTTCCAATAGTCACAGTATCATCGCGCAGTGGATCAACACAACAGACAAAGGTTTTTCCCACAAAGGAATCTCTATTAGCAAGCATCTCAACTAACTTGCTTCTTCACTAGCAATAGCTAGTGCTATCATTTCAGACTCCATAGTGGACTAAGCCAATATCGTTTGTTTCTTCGATTTCCATGATAGAACACCATCGGCTATACTTAAAATATAGCCACTGGTTGCTTCGGAATCATCTGATAAGGTGTTCCAATCAACATTGATGTATCCTTAAAGGACGACAGAAAATCTTTGATAATGTAATCCGAGACTCATTATCCTTTTAAGATATCTCATGACTCGTCCAATAGCATGTCAATGCTCCATACTAGGTCTACTAGTAAACTTATACAACAATCCCACGACATAGGCAATATCGAGTCTAGTAAAATTAGCGGTATACTTGAGGCTATCAATGATGCTCGTATATTCAATTTGTCTTCTAGTCCATGAATTACAAAACCTTCAGGTTGTTCCATATAAATTTCTCCTTTCAGATCACCATTTAAAAAAGTTGTTTTAACATCTATCTGGTGTATCACTAGGTTATGAATAGCTGCAAGTGATATGAGCACCCTAATGGATTTTATTCTAGTGATTGGTGAAAAAGTGTAGAAGAAATCTATATTTTCTCTTTGTCTAAAACCTTTCGCTACAAGGCGTGCCTTGTATTTATCAACAGTTCCATCGGGTTTTAGTTTATTTTTCAAGATCCATTTACAACTTATTGGTTTGCAACCAGGAGGCAGGTCTACTAAATGTTAGGTCTTGTTAGACTCTAGAGAATCCATTTCATCATTTATAGATTTTTGCCATAAATCTGCATCCAATGATGACAAAGCTTCTTTTAGATTTGTACGATCATCTTCTAAGTTATAAGCCATATATACAGGTCCATAATCTTTAGCAACTTTAATTCTCTTACTTCTTCGAGATTCTATTTCACCTTGGTTGTTGCTTTTAGTGCTTTTCGTCACAGGAACATGACTAGAATTGATTCCCCCACTATTTCTTGATTTGAAAGGGAATTTATTTTCATAGAAGTCAACATCATTTGATTATATGATCACTTTCACATTTAAGTCGTATAACCTATACGCTATACTATTTATTGGATACCCAATTAATACACATTCATAGGCTCTACTAGCGAGTTTAATTCTCTTGGGATCGGGGATTCTAACATAAGCCAAACAGTCTCATGTTCGAAGATAAGATAAATTAGGTTGTCTTTTCTTCATTATCTCATATGGAGATGTTTTGTTTTTAGATTTAGGTACTCTATTCAAAACATAGCAAAGAGTCAAAATAATTTTCCCCCACCAGTGAGAAGCAACACCAGAGTTAAGCATAATAGCAACAACTAGTTCAGTAAGAGTTTTATTCTTTCTTTCAACTTTACCATTCATTTCAGGTGAATATGGTGCAGTAGTTTCATGTATAATTCCTTGGGTTTTATAAAACTCATTAAATAAACTAGAATCATACTCTATTCCTCTATCACTATGGAACATCGTAATCTTTTTACTAAATTTATTTTCAATTTCAGTTACAAAGATCTTAAACATGTCAAGAGCTTCACTCTTATTTTTCATTAGATATACAAAAGTGTAATCAGAGCAATCGTCAATAAAAGTGATGAAATAACGTTTTCCATTTATGGTTAACGTCTCATCTAGTTCACATATATCAGAGTGTATTCAATCTAAAGGTTCAAATCCTCTAACTATTGTTTTATGTGAAGTCTTAGTTATTTTAGCTTGACTACAAAAATCACATTTTTCAAAATCCTTTAAACATAACTTTGGAATTAAACCTAGGTTACTTAAGATTGAAATCATGCGTTTGTTCATATGATGAGTCTAGCATGCCAAATATTAAAATCAAACAACATGTAAGTAGAAGGAGACATTTTATTGATTTCAACATTCAATTTAAACATGCCATCAGTGGCGTATCATTTCCCAACAAAAATACCATTTTTAGAAATGGTATACAAATCTACCCCTATAGGTTGAGTAAACCATGCCTTATTGAGAAGAAACCCAGAAACCAGGTTCTTCCTTATTTCTGGAGTGTACATGACATCCTTCAGAATTAAGGTCTCTCTAGAGGTGAATATTAGTTCCACATCTCCAATACCAACAACATTAGTGGTGTGAGAATCTCCCAACAACACTTTCTTATCTTTAGCAGCAATGTATATTTTAAACATAACACGATCATAACAGACATGGCGTGAAGCACTAGTGTCTATCCATCATCCATTTGATCCACCCACAAGGTTGATCTCAGTTATCATAGCAATGAATTGCTCTTCTGTCAGGGTTAGCCTGATTAGAAGGGTTAGGCTTGCTTTTACACTTGTGTGCCATATGAATCTCTTTCCCACAACAAAAACAGAGAAAAGGTGGGCGAGGATCATTTCCAAGAGGTGGTTGTTGCCTTATATTTGGGAACTTTTGAGGGTTCCCATTCTTGTTGTTGGTTCTTTAAAGTACGATTATGATTCTTTAGTTGTTACCATTTGACTTCAGAACTGCTCCGATGAATTTCTTTTTCTTGTTATTTGCCACAAGAAGAACTTCATCTTTCTGGTCTTGCTTTCTGGATTCCTCCTCAATTCTAAGGCGGATTATCAGACTTTCTATAGAGAATTCTTTTGTTTTATGCTTGAGAGTATTTTAAAAAAATTTCTAAGCAGTGGTCAGTTTATCAATAATAACAACAATTTGAATTATTAATCTAACGACATACCTTTAGAGATAATCTCGTGAGCAATTTTCTAGATTTCATGAGACTGAGCTTCCCTTGATTTTTCATCTGTCATATGATATTTGAGGTAGCGGTCAACAGCATACTTTTTGGCTCCAGTTTCCTCAGTATCATATTTCCTTTTAAGAGTATCCCAAACCTGTTTAGCAGTATTGACACCAGAATTGTAGTAACCATACAGATGATCATCAGCAAGTCCATTAAGAATATAATTCTTACATGAGTAATCATTATGTTCCCATTGGGTTAATTCCGCAACTTTGTTATCATTTTTTGTTTGGTTATCTGTTTCTGGAACAACAGGAATTTCATCCTTCAGAACGTTAGCAAGCTTTTTCTGGGTTAGAAAAAATAACATCTTTTGTTGCCATTATTTGAAGTAATTTCCCTCAAGCCGAAATGGTTCGTTGTAGTCAGAAGCAGATGATCCTGTCCCAGTAATTTCATCAATAGACACCGCAATATGGAAATGTCTTAAAAAAATTTTTTTTTTTAATTTTGAAAAAATTTGAAAAAATAATTTATGTCACGGAAAATATTACTAGGTTGAGTCACAGACTAGGTCACTCTCTTTAAGACGTTTCGAGGCACTGCCCAAATTATGCAAGGAAGACTATCAATCACGAAGTCCCTAGGATAAAACCGCTCATATCACTGTATCGAAGTTCTACTGCACCGTAGAAAACTGTTCTAGAATTACACCCTCAATATGGCAGTCGAATGATTACCACTCATAATATGACACTAAGACCACCCGAATGAAAAAGAAGAAGTGAGTAAGTAAGGGGGAGAAATGCGAAAAGCCTCATATTCAGAATGTTTTTCGTGTGCTTTTTCAAATTAGGAGAGTCCTCTATTTATAGAGGAAATTCGTAACTAGATCAGAGAGAAATGTGTGATTCATTAGGTCTGATTCACTAAGTGTGTCATTCAGGTTTTGACCACAGAGATTTGACTTAGGTTTTTGACCGTGCAATATCAAACACACGAGACCAGCAATTAGTGTTTTGACCAACAAAACTGAAGAGCGAAATCAAAAGGCAAGGAACTAACTAGATCAAATGTTGAATGTTGACTAAGTGGAGGGCTATTACGTAATTAACATATCAATCAAAGATAAAAACGCAAGCATTGCCAAGCCCAAAGTCGACCGGGCGGCAGCACGCGCATGTGTGGTGGTCAATTTTACATATGTTCTCCCTCCTTTATAAAATTGGGGTACTCTTTGGAACACACCCCAAGTATCATACATCCACCTTATATATCCTCTTAGTGTGTGACAACTCTCTTATGCGGGGACTTCCTTATTTTTCAATTCACAATAACAATAACTCTCATTAATGTCATCATTATTTCCAACAAACTTCCATTAAAATCATTATGATTTCCAACAATATGTAATGCTTTAAAATTGGACACTTAGAAAAAAATTGCTAAAACAATTATTTCAATGTGTCGAATATAAAGATTCCCATTGCTTGTACATACCAATAATTGACACTATGTATTTATTTAGATTAATTAGTTAATTTAGTTATTAATTAATGTGTATTTTTGGCATGATTGGGTCATTAGTGAGTTGTTTTAGAGTATAGATTGGGACTTGTGTGCCGAAAAAAAATATTTGGGGCTTGGACTTTTGGTATTATGTTACTCTCTATTGCTAATTATAAGATCCATTTTTACTTTTTCTTTGACATTTAATATAAGACTGTTTACAAATTTCAATATGCATTAATGAATTTTTACAAAAATTTCTCCTATTAAATTGATCAATAAAAAATGGAAATAATTTTTCTCTTTTTTATGATAACATAAATTGTAGGGGTAGGCCTAAGGGCACTTGTTAAAAATGTAAATGTATAAATGAAATCTTTAAAATTGTGTATTTAGTACATTAGAAATGCAAAAAAAAAAAATCACTTAAAAGTTTTTGTTTATTTCCTGTTTTTTTTCTTTAACAAGTGTCTATAAAAATACCAGACATTTATTTACAAATTTATTATTCTAACAACATTTTTAAATACCTGTGACTTTGTCATGGGTTCCTATAATAAAAGACGGAAGGAGTATGACTTTTGATCTTTACTAATTAGTCATATGATATTTGGTATTATGTTATGTATGAGTCATGTGATTAATTTACTATTATGAAAATACCTTCTTAAAAAAATTATGTCAATAAGCCTCTCGTCACTAACCTGTGCTAGGGTTTGCAATGGCAGCATCCAATTAAGTTCTTATCGGTTCTCACCTCGTACTTTTTTTTTGGTTTCTATCTTCAAGTTCTTAATGGCCTCCTTTAAGTTTTCTTGGTCTCTCCACTCATCGTTGGATCTCTTGTTCCTCAACCCCTATTTTTCCTTACCTTCTATTTTGTGTTATTTATTCTCTATCCTTGTGTTCTATTTTGGATTATGGTGTTGATTGTTCTGCAATTTTAATTATCTCCTTGATATGCAATATTTCACCTTTGGTGCTGAATCAGACTTGTTGCATGTACCAGTAGGATATTTAGAGAAAGTTCCATGTTGAGTTGGAGTGAATTCTTAGTTCATAAAGGCGCCGAAAGGACGATAAACAAGTCACCAAAAGCATAGTTGGGAAATATTTCTTGATAAAGGATTTAGGTGACATTTTTTGAGAGTTAGGATTTATTGCCACCAACCAAAAACTTAACGTCGTCACCGAAACACAAACTATAATCCTAGTCTAACCTAACAACTAATTTGACAACTAAGCAAATAGTTATCAATAATCATTTTGAAAAATATATATAATTTTTCTCAAAATTTTGACCGAGTATCCTCTATAACTTCAACGTTTCCAAATTTATAAAATTCATGTTTAAACTTTTAACTCAATCATAATCCAAATAGCATAATCTAAATATTTAATACATTTCCAAAAAAAAAAACTTTCTAGACTCAAAATAGTTGTAAAATACATCACGATTCAACAAACTTTACAAAATGGATTCTCAATATCAAAGAGGTCTACCAAAAAAAAATTATCGAGAGTTGAATCTATTAATAGCTTGCTATTCAGCTGTTTGTGAATCTGAAGAAAAAAATAAACAAAATGAAGGGATAGTCACAAAGACTTAGTGAGGAGATACCAATCATCACCAACTAGAAGGAAAACACAAAAAGGCAGGAATATCTGTTTTACAATCTTGTGGAAATCATGTAAAATAATGTTATCTAAAATATAGATGATTCTCAAGTAAAGTATACACATGATAAAATTATTAAACTTATAATTTAGTCGCTCAGGTAGAAATATTTAAAATACAATTCATTTAGAAATGAAATCAAAATGAACAACTTCAAAACTATCATAAAAATATCAAACAAGTAAAAACATAATTATTTTGGGAACCAATAGGCAACTACATCTCATTGATAGCCTTCTCTTCCTAAGGGTGGCATTTCTCTTAGGGGTGGTTGTATCTAACGGATAGCCATCTCCTCTTAATCCTGCAACGCATCATCACACATCAATTAGGGGAGATTACATCTCATTGATAGCATTATTCTCTTCTCCTATGGATAACATCTCTCATAGGGGTGACTTCATCTAACGAGTAACTCTCCCTAATCGAAATGATGTAACTAGGTGCACCTACCACTGTTAACAATTTCATAATTATAACAACGATTTTCCAAATCACGTATTTAAAAATCATATATCATTGCATCGTAACTCATGGAAAACATAATCAACTGTATAACCATTCAATATTTAAATACTTTATAACTCATAAATAAATCAAACTACTAACATATTATATAACAAACACCATGAAAATAAATAAATTATGAAATCGAGAAAAAATTCAAAGTTGTGTTCCCCAATTTTTTAAATAAATACTTTAACATAGAAAATAAGTAAAATAATAATCATAGCATAATAATGAATATGACAATGATCGCCGTCTACTCACAACTATGAAGAATCGATTAAGTTTGTTCTCCAACAACTCTCAGAATAATCGACAGGATCTCACTTGACAAATCTGAGTATCAAAAATATTCTCAAGATTTTAGAAAAATTATTCTTGAATTTAGCTAACTTTAGGAAACCATTAAAATCGTTTGAATCAACTTTAAACACAAAAATAAGATGTTTAAACAAACTATATTTTTCTAAAGATTCATACTAGCATTCGAGTTTTGTATTTACCTCAAAGAGTCTCAATAAACAACTTTCAGAAAATGGATAACTTTCTCCTTCCTTAGAGCACAAACTCTAACTCAAAAATTATATCTAATAACTTGCGAAAATATGATGAAGTTTGTTTAGGCATACCTTTCCTAGGAGCAAAAAAAAAATGGAGGTGGGGGTGGAGAACCGAGAGAGAGGAAAGTAAATGAAGGGAGTGAGATAGAAAGAGAGTAAAAGTGAATGGAATAATGTTTTATTAATTTATTTAGTTATTTATTTATTTATTACTATTATTATTATTATTATTATTCTTTTTTAAATAAAATGATCTGATTCATTTATGATCTACAGAGATAGATCTTTGTAGTTCCTTGATCTTAGTCAACATACATATGATAACATCATGATGATTTTTCTCGAAGATAATTTCCTATCTCATCACTTGAGAAAGAGTACATGAGAATGATTTCCTTTGAAAATAGAATTATCATGTATATCATTAAATGTAGTAGATCATATATCTTATATGCTTGGAATATAAATAAAAAAGTATATTTTCTAATTGACTAAAGACATATTCTTGATAGATGGTAAGAAAGATGTCATTGCAAGGTGTTACATTGACATTACATTAAAATCGATAAAAGTAATTTAAGATCACATTTTGGATTATGTTTCGCATATATTGTGGTACTTTAACATCGAAGAGTTTCATATCAAGGATAATTTGTAATTCTCTTATATAGTTGGGTACATCTATTTCTAATGTGATTAGAATGTGTTTGGATACGGAAGTTCTTTTGAACTTGATATAGATTCTATTTTTACAAACTTCATCAATCTCGTTTTAATGATGAAGTAAATGTGCACGACAAAGAATCTTGATCTCACCAATGATCCAAACATTTACTTAGTTGCTTATATCTCATTCGACAAATGATCAAAAGAGATAAGTGAACATGTGCATAATGACTATGCTAAACAATATGATAAATAAGTCTTTTGTTAAGTAATAGCATGATACTCACAATAGATCGATGTGTCATGTTGATGCTTGATTGGCTCTAGTGCTAGTGGGAGATTGTTGTTATATGTGTCATTAGCTATTCTCATGCGCCCAAAGTGAGTAGTCCATCGACTTGAAGTCACTATGATCCCTATATGGGGAGTTGTAGACTTTAAGGCCATTAAACATTGTTCATAATATGAAAATTATAAAGGTGGTTATCGATCCAACAATAAATCTTGTGGAAAGGTGTGAGTGATGTAGATAGAATTTGTCCCTCCTACATAACAAGAGTTATGTCTCGGGCCACTTGATAGAGTGAGACCATGGAAAACTGGAAATGCATGGTCATGCTAGAATGGACCAATATGTGATATTGCGTCCATTTGTTAACTTAAACTGTCTACACTGAGATCGAGAAATAAAGAATTGAACATTGCAAAAATGACGCATATTATAACTTGCATTCAATTAGACAGTTGGATGGAGAGACAATTATTGAACAATAAATAGTGGTTATAGTAAGGTTTAAATCATATCACTGATGTTCTCATGATTTGGGTAGCAATGATGCATCGTTAGATGACAATCATTGTTTATAATATTTTATATTACATAAACTATATATAATATGTAATATTATTATCATTTCAGTGAAAACCTATAAGGGTCGGACGCATAGAGTTCTGATAGTGGAACACATTATTAAATTAAATAAGATTTGATTTAATTAAATGTTAATCGTATTAAATATGATTTAGCATATTAATATATTTATAATTTATTTAATTAAATTTGGTTTGATTAAAAAATGATAGTTGATAATTAATTGAATTAAATATGATTTAATTAATAATTTGTATTTAATTAAAATAGTTTAATTAAATACAATTATTTAGGACTTATTTTAGGTTACGTCCAAAATAGGAGTCATAGGATTTTAGTGGTTCATTCTCTATAATAAAAAGGGAGCACACTTCCCATCTAATTCTGATTGTCACTACTCTCATAGAATGGGTAGCACCACGTTCTATTTTGTGTTTGCGTAGATTATGTAGTGACGTCGGTAATTTCTACGTTGGTGATAAAAAATTAGAGCACGTTTCAAAAGAGATGTTCGATATTGGTAATTTTTTTCATCGACGCTTCAAAAAGTAAACACATAAACTCTTGTGAAAATTTGTGCTTAGGAAATTCTTGACTATAAAAAAATTTTGCTTATGAGAATAATTATAAAAGGAGTTTCTAAAAGTCTCTCATGATCCCCCAACACTTTAGACACAAGACTTGGGATTTCATTATTAAGATTTTCTAGAACTTTGAATATTTGCTTGTGTTTTCTTATCTTGAATTGATCACTTAGATTTATGTTTTTCACCATAAAAGCTTTGCATTTGAAGTTTGTAGAGGCAGCAACCTTTAACACTCAATTCTATGAAAGAACGTATAGGGTGATGAATCTTAAAATTTTGGTTTTGTTAAACTTAACCTTTATAAAATTAGTTCTTAAAGTGAAAGATATCTCTCTTTATGAACTTATTTTGGTCTTTATCTCTCAATATAAACTTTGACTTGTCTTCGATATACTCCTTAACACCCAATACTATTGGAGTTGGTGTGGGGATAAAGTAAATTTTGGATGGCCAAATGGATAGACTTTAATACCATATTATATTTTTTATATTGGTATTAATTTGTCCTTACAATTTCAGCTTATAAAGTGAAGACCATCCATATTGAAAAAATTTGACGTCTCACATTGATTAAAAACAAGATTTAAAATTGGTTTACAAAGAGAGACAATATTTTTAAATGATATGCCTATCTAAGATTCGTTGGACCATCTACTATTAAATCACCGCTATCGAGTTATTCGTTTCATGCACCAAATGTCCGATTATGAACATGAAAATGTGTGATTAGAGTTTTCATATTGGACGAAATATGACATAAAAATGAGTTTATAAGTGGTAGACGGTTCTCACCTTACAAGTTGATTTTTCATTTCGTCAATTCAATTATTGATTGGTTGCATAAAACATGTGAAAAATATAGTCGCACAAGCTAATAACTAAGTATTAATCTTGCCATTAATGCAAAAGACATTTCACATATAGATCTTTATTATTACAATTTATATGGATGATAAAATTGGATTAATAATAGTATTTATACCCAATAATCAATCTTGACTATATTTAGTGCCACCCCTAATTATGTGTAGGTTAAATGTAACAATGATGGTGCTGCTAGTCTTACTTCTTGTGGGGATACTTTTCGGGACTATAGGGCTGCCTCCTTAGGGTACATTGTTTTGCCTATTAAGGTTGCTTATGATTTCCATGTTGAGTTTATTACAGGGTTTTACTTAGTCAAATTTCATTTTCTACATCATCAAAAGATATTTTTTTTAAGAATAACTTTACTCTTTTTAATTATATATTTCAATGATTGATTGTTTAGTTTGGTTTGTTTTTCAATGGGGCTGGTGTGGTCCCCCCAATTTGTTATGGTAGGACACTCTTTTTTCCTTCACCTTGGTTTTCTCTCTAATAAATTTTTAGGTAATATTTTTAATGAGACAAATGATTTTTTTTGTATCTTGCTTATGTTTTGGTTTGGTACCGTAAGTTTTATTTTTGGTTTGTCGTTTATTTAATGTTATTAATTATGGTGTTGCAAATGATAGATGAGAGTTTAACAACAACAACATAATTGAGATGTCTAATTATTATGTCGACTATTAATTTGAGATCACTAATTGGGCAATGCAGCTAGCGCAAGAAACCAGTTACCGAGTAAATTGTGTAGAAGATGCATAGACTTGAGAGACTACACGCTAGAATTAAATATTGATGTCAGCTCTAATACTTTTTCTGCATAGCAGAATTGTTTGTAAAACTTTCTATTTCTCTTAGTAAACATAATCAACCAGGAGTTGAGGGTACTCAATTATTTGCTTCCATTTTAAAACAAGTAAAACAGGAAATTTTATTATACCTACAAAAGGTTTCAAATTGCTTCCATACTAGTGTCTGATGTACAGCAAGTTGGTAAGGAAATGTAAACATTTTTCAGTGACTCCAATTAAATTAGAAGGTACAATATACCCGACCTAGATCTGTGTGTAGAGACAGCATATGTATATGTATACAGCATATGACACAGAATTTGATTGGTCACCTAAGATGGTCACTCAGCAGTTACTTGATCAAATCCAAAAGTGCAACATTGCCTGTTCATATAAATTTGCTATCATTAGTTCTTTGTATTTTAAAAACCAGAAAGAATACCATGCAAGAAATCAAATAAATGCAATGTATTGTGAATCAAATAAAAAGATCCATGCAAGTGTGCAGGCCATAGGAATTTATTTTCTGTTTTTAAAACACTAGATTGTATATACTTTACCTCTTGGAGAATATCAAAAGACACTGCATTATCCACAGGAGTTGCATTTTTTGTTTTCCAGCTTTTCATTTCTGTCTGTATTAATTCCAGGTTAATCTGTATGTCCTTCAACAGCCTCAACTGTTCATCACCATCCCCTAATTCAACACCACGGGTAATCTCATGAGTCCTACTAATTTTCTGATTCTGAAGCCTCGCGATTCTCTGACGAACTTCAGCTTGAGAATTACAATCCACACCCATCCTTTATTTCTTCTGGCCAACGAAACTCACTGTGCCCTTTTTCTTGTCAGCATCAAATTTAAAAGGCGATTCAACCACTCCCTCAGACACAGATTCTGATTTTGTTAATCTATTATCTGTCACAGTATTCCATTTCTCAAGCCTTTTTCTCCCTTCATTATCACTGACTTCATGCTTTTTTATGGCTTGTGGGACTTCAAATACATCCAGGACCTTAGTCGAGCAACGATGATCAGCCAGTGCTTTATTGTCGCGCACACTTTCACCGTGATTTGCTACTTCATTGTATTTGGTAGTGTCCAATCTGTGTTCCTGGTCACACTCACAGGTTATCTTACTGCTAGCTTGTGAAAATGTTGAACTTGACCTCCCTCCTCTACTTTTCAAGTTTGTTCCTTTGTTATTGTAACAATCTGAAATCACTTTCACTTGTTCATGTAACATCTTTATCTTGTTCCAGTATGAATCAATAGTTCCACTGCCAAACACCAAGGTAGGTTCCTTGTCACCCAAAACCGGAGCCAGACTAGGTGATCTTTCCATCTTCCGAGTAACACTCTCTCTCAAGGTCATAATCTTTTTAAACGGAATAGGCGGCAATGATTGCAGCCTTCTTATGACCGTGCCACTACTTTCATCACTTGTATTTGAGTTTGCATTCTGAAACTCACTTGCATTGAGAACACACCCGAAGCTCACAAGTTTGTCTTTGTAAGCCTGCAATTGAAACTTCAAAGATGCTGTTTCCATTTCCTTGTCATACAAAAGTTCTTCGAAAGCTTCGATGATGGCTTCTGCATGGCCTATCTTCCCTTCTGCCATTCTCTTGAACTGACTTGCCTCCATCTCAACTGCAGCCTTCTCTCCTTGTAAACGCAGTATCATATCCATTGCTTCTCTGGCTGCTGTGGCTGAGGATTCCCTTTCATTATCCAACTCTGCGTACAGCTTCTGCAGAAGTTGTTGTTGAGCACGAAGTGTCTCCGCTGCGCCTGCTACTGATGCATCACTTCTAGTTCGACCTATTATAGTCGTTCCTGCCATGCTACTCTGCCTTGTTGTTGAACTAAAAGAATCACAAATCAGCCTTCAAGGTGCAAAGCAATCTTAATGTGCAATGAAAAACAAAATTTATTTATTTTTTAAACTGAAGTAAAGACTATATGGATCATTTTTTCAAGATATGTAGATAAAACTCACAAAGAAGACGACAAATGAAGTTTATGTTGGGTTTCAATTTTGGATGCTTCAAAATCGATTCCAAATGTATAGAATTGATTTTGACATGTTTGGATGCCCTCCAGTGAAATTCATTTTCCCTATGGCACTGATTCTAACTTAATTGGAACTAGGATTTGTAACTTTTAACTCAAATTATGATTTTTATACTCAAATTTATTTTTAAACTCACTTTTATGTAAACATATTCAAACAAAAAACACTTTACATTCAACCCACTTTTACCTTAAATCAAGTTTTGCCACGACATAACTAAACACACATTACCATAGCAAAAATTAATTTTGAATGAGTTAATTTCGTAAAATAGATTTTGATTAAAAATTAGTTGAATATAAAATGATCATTGGATAAATTCATGTCCAATAAATTTGTGAGTAAAAACCACGTTTAGAGCTAGAATCCATCATAGAAACAATATTAAGACAACATTCAAACATATCAAAATCAAATATACACTTCTAGGTGACTCTCACAAAAACCAAAATCAAAACATGCATTAACATCTCTGCCATACGAAATTGAAAATTTAAATAAAAAAATGCAGAATCGCGAAATGCTGAGGTATCGGTTAGTAAAGAGGAAGTATAGAAAAAGGTAAATTCATTTGGTGATTGCAAGAAAACAGATCCTTGAATAACAGAATGCAACTACTTACCAGCTACCAGTCCACTACAAAACCTGAAATCAAAGAAAGAGAGGTAGCGCTTCAAGAAATGGTGATGTGGCCTCATGCAAAATCAAAGAAAATGATGGAAAATAAATAAAATAAAATAAAATAAAATAAAATAAAAATTGATTTGAATGCACAGACACAGCCAGACGGGAATGAATGAATAAATGTGCTTTTGTCGCTTATTTCAAACAAGGAAAAAGAATTGAAGGAGAAGTATTTTCAGCATTTACGTACCTTCCGAAATAAGGGTGAAATTGTGAATGATTGAGTTGGCAATACTATTGCTGTTTATATACTGTCAGTCCCATCCCATACTGCAAAATTATATATGGAATCCGCACACGCCCGAAGGACTTCATGACTAAGAATTTTTATTTTTTTATTTTTATTTTGTCTTAATAACTAAGAACTTTAGTAATCAATTAATGATAATGATTCTCACTTTAGAATTAAATATATAAGATAAAGTTGACTTAATAAAAATGTCAAATTTGGTATTAAATTAATTTTTTTGTTAACTTTATGTTTTTATTTTTAAAATTAAAAAATAATAATTAAAAAAGAGGGACGTGTGATTTTTATTTTTGTCTTCTTTTTCTTTGCATTTTGTACATGATCGCCACTTAATTACACATCACACACGACACAACGAAGGCAACAGTGTATTTTTCGCCTTTCGGTTTCTAGAATCAGTTACAGACAACGGCCTTGCTTCTGGAGTGTATTTGATTTTCTAAAGAAATTGTGAAGAGAAAGATAACTGACAAAATGGTTGACAAGATATAAATAAGTGAAAAAGTAAGGTAGATTTAAAAGAAAAACAAAAATAGAATAATTTTGTTAATTTATAAAATATCTATCAAAGTAATTTGTTTACTAAATAAATGATAATTAATTAACAATTTAATCAATTTACTAAATCTTTTATCTTTTATTTTTAATTAATTAATGTACATTATTTATTAAAAAATATTTTTGAATAATTATTTGATTTATGTAATTATTTTAATTTAAATTATAATAATGGATTACCTTCTTTATAAATATTTTATTCTATTTTTAGTTTCTATAATAATTTTCATGATCAGCCATTTTTATATTTTCCGTTTTACTAATTATAATGCTTAAGTCTTTTTACTACTCTACGGCTTTCTAGACACTTTAATTGTCACTATTTTCACTTATTCTATTTTTTTAAATTTCAGTTTTATTCTTTAAAGATCATTTTTTTTTAATAAAATGCATAAAATAGGAAATGTGATTTGTTTGAAATCCACAAAATATGGAACTATTATCCAGGCTTCTAATTACTAATTATAAAATTTAAGTCATTTTTTTTTTCACTTGTCATCTATCTAGACTCTCTTATTTCTTATATTATTTCTTATATTTTCGTTTATTAAAAAAATTATATTTAAATATAATTTTAATAATTTATCTTTTATTTAATATTTATTTTAATTATTTATCTTTATTTTAATTTTTTTGTATCTTTTATCTTTTATAAAAAATATATTTTAGTCTTCATCACAATCACAACAAAAATAATAATAAAATTCTATCATGAAATTATTTCTAACAATTGTCATTATATATTAATATAATATTATTTTTTTTAAAAACATCCATTTCATCCAATAACAGACTTGCATTTAAAAAACAAAATATTCTTCCATACGTTAAGAGCATCTCCAACAATAGACAAATGAGTTCGTCTAGTTACGTAACTTACAGTTTTTGGTGAATTTACAATTGGAGTTGTGCCAAAGTGTTATGACGTACACCGTTGGAGTAAAAATAGATGAGTTATTCCAAAATGATGTGGAAGTGTAGACCCCATCCAATAAATCAAATGTTGAGTTTACCGTTAGAGATGCTCTAATACTTATATAAACTCTTTAAAACAAACGATATTTATGAGAGTATAATGTATATATTCGCATTATTTTTATTAAAATTGCACACAAAAGTTGATAACTGATACAAGATTGGATCTAAATAGTTCATAACAATAATTATACAATTATTTGAAACAGTTATAATGAAAATGACACATATAAAAGATAAAGAAACAAAATAAATATTAATTAAAAGATAAAGAATTAAAATTATATTCAATTTTTTTATCATAAATGTTCAATTTAAATTCTGTGCATTTTGACATTCCAATATTTATTTAGTGGTCAAATCATTTAAAAGCTTGAATTCATATTGTATTATTGGGTATCTATCTATTTACTTATATTTTCTAATTATAAAACTTAAGTCCATTTTACCACTTCACATCTATCTAAACAGTCTTATTTATTTATTTTTTCAATTTTTGGGTATTTTGCTTTTATATTATTTTTTATGTAAAAATCTCCATTATATTCTATTTTGTAGTTTATATACCGAAATATCCTACACTTTCATCTATAGTCATTTATTTATTTATTTTTATAGTTATATTAATAAAATCAAACAAAATACAAGAAAAAAATACATCAAAGTTAATACGGTTGAATAGATGTACTAAAATAAATATTATTTTAACAACTCCATCATATTTTATAGAAAAATTAGCTACTTCATTCTATTTTGTTAGCAACTCCCTCCTATTTTTCTTTCGGATCTAATAATTAAATAAATAAATAAATAATAAACTAAATTATATTAATAAAATCAAACAAAATAGGTTAAATTGAAAGAAAAAAATACATCAAATTTTAAGTAACGATGTCTTCTTAGATGTCTTTTAATTTCACATACAAATTACGATGAAGATAATGATCAAATTGAGGATCAATCGGAACAATTGAACAACCTCAAGTCATTCAAAAAGTTAGACGAATTAGACGACCGTGTTGATGTGAAACTGGAGAATATGTAGGTAGACATGTTAATTAAAATTTGATGCATTTTTTTGTCAATGTAATTTGTTTGATTTTATTAATATAATTTAGTTTTATTATGATTATTTATTAGATCAAGAGGAAAAATAGAAGGAAATTGTCAACAAAAAGTAAAAAATAATTGCTAATTTGTCTGCAAAATAGAAGGAAGTTGTTAAAATAATATAGCATGTTATTTATTCATTAACTTTGTGGTATTTTTTTCTATTAAATGTAATTTATTTGATTTTATTAATATAATTTTATTTTTTAATTATTTATTAAATTAACAATTAATCATTTGATTTAAAAAAATAAAAAATAAAAAAATAAAAAAATAAATGACTATAGATGGTAACATCCCTAAGATGCAATCTCCTATTCGAGAATAAAAATTATTAGTCGGGTGGTGGCATCTTTGTCTCGCGACCTGCTAAAGGTAAAAAAAAAATGACATTTGAGTATATAAATTTTAATATAAAATATAATGAATTTTTTTTTAAAAAAAGTATATAAAAGCAAAATATTCCAAAATTTCTCTTATTCAATTAGAATTGTCAAAGTTAGTCTTATTATTTAAAATTAAAAAAATATTTTATCATAAAATCAATATAATGTGGATATAATATAGTGCTTTTATATTTCAAATTCCACGATTAATTGTTTTGATAGATCATCAAGAGGATTTTGTATTCTAAGCTATCTAATATATGTAAATTAATTTGGTAAATAATTATAAGCCATAAATGTACTTTACGGTCCCCTAACTGTACACCCCCGAGTTTTAAACAAGGTTTTAAAGAAAAATACTATAAATTTTAAATTTTCAAATATACTTAAAGTAAAATAAAATAGTAGAGAAAATTAAAATTAAAATGAAAAAGTAAGTAATTAATGAACTGGTGCAAAGTATTTATACATTATCTCATGTAGAACTAATTAAATTTATTATTCGTATTATTATTAAAAGAAAAAAATATGTTGTTTATTGGGCTTGACCCATATGAATTTTTTTTTTAAATTCCTAGGTTATGAGACAAAGGAAATAGTGCCGCGTAGAATAAAAAAAAAAAAAAGGAAAGGCATCCGCATCGCATAGTACCCAACAGTAGAAGAGAAACAATAAAAAAAATATTTAGTTCACGCGGTGGTAAGAGTTGTGTAATAAATTTGTTCAGTTTCATCTATAAATTTAATATGTTATTTCTATCACTTGAGTTTGTTATTTTAATATAGAGTATGAGTAGTTTGAAATACCCACAATAGTGGAAGATTATAAGGTTTATTGTTATTATTATTGATATTCCTTATTCTTATTAAGAAGACTTTCGTGTACCCATTAATTATTATAGTGAAAGTTTTTACATGACTATGTTATGTGGTTTTTATTTTCTTAATTTGAGAGAATTTGTCTACGTTAAAAATTATGTTTGTCTCATATTTAATATTCTGTCAATTATTATTGTTCTCCGGAATTGTATTTTGAGGAAAATAAATATCTAAATATGATTAACCTCAACTTTTTTAACTACACAATTTAGAATACTCTCATGGAAATACTCTCATGGAAGACATGTTATACAATAAATATTTGTATGATCCTATTGATAGTGACATTGTTAAACCCACATATAAATTTGATGCTGACTGGAAGAAGATGGATACAAAGGTAGTGGCGTTGATTAGATAGATGGATATTGAGTGTTATCACACTTACTTGGGTGGTGTTGGTATATGTAAAATCACCAAAGGGTTCCTAGTAGTTGCAAAGGAGCAAAGTTCCACTTTTCTCTATAGGATGCCTACGAAGCTATGCAAGGAAGAAGTGAATGCAATTGAAGATGCGTTTTCTAATTTATGGCATATGCGCCTTGGTCACTCGAGTGAGAAATGACTCAGTATACTTGCTAAGAAAAATTTTCTTCCTATGAAAGGTACGTCTCTAAAAACCTACACTCATTGTTTTGCTGGAAAACAACTTAAAGTTTCTTTTCATAATACCAGTTCTCATAGAAGGAAAAATATTATTGATTTAGTTCATACTGATATTTGTATGATGGATAGTAAATATCTTGGTGGTGCTTCATATTTTATTACTTTTATGGACCACCACTCTAGAAAAGTGTGGTCCTTTCCTTTGAAATCTAAAGACCAAGTACTTGGAGTCTTCAAGCATTTTCATGCAAATGTTGAAAGAGAAAAGGGAAGAAAATTGAAATGTGTTTGATCAGATAATAGTGGTAAAATAGAGGTCTGTTTGAAGAGTATTGTAGAGAACATGGAATAAACCTTGAGAAAACATTTCCAAAGACACCTCAAGATAATGGTGTTGCAGAGAGAATGAATCGTATGATAAATGATAGAATTAGATGTATGCTCTATCATGCAAAATTATCAAAATCCTTTTGGGGTGAAGCAATAAAATTTATAGTGGATTTGATCAATCTTTCTCCTTCTATTCCACTTGATGGTGATGTTCCAAATAAAGAGTGGACATGGAAAGATGACTCTTACCGTCATTTGAGTTTTTTTGGCTATATAAGACCCTTAATTTTCTAAATTCTAATTTATGCGATTTTAGGGTATTTTGTATTAAATTGTTTAGGCATTTAGCCCAATTGAATTTTATTTTATGAATTAAATATCAAAATCATATGTTATTAGAGTTAATAATATGTTTAATATATATATATATATTTTGAGACTCATTTAAAATTATTTGTCGAAGAATAATTTATATATGTTACAAATAATTTAATTCCGAACAATTTTGTTAAAAATATCTTCGGTTGCTGAAAATTTTATCTGTCAATTGAGTTGTGACGAGAGTAGATATTTTTATCAAAATAGTTTGAGATGTGAGTAAAGTGATGTGTGTAAGAGTATTTAGATATTTGTTGGATTAGTTTAATTATAATATATATATATATATATATATATATATATATATATATATATTATTTAGTAAGTTAGTAATATATACATATATGAAAGTAAGGTTAATGAAATCAGAGAAGCATAAACATTTTTCCTTTTTCACGCCTACTCCATATTTCTTCTTCTTCTTGGTTGCTTTCTTCTTTGCCTCGCGAGTTTCATCTTCTTCCTTCTCTATTTTTAAACCAAGCTTTATTTTTTTCAAAAACCGTCAAACACAAATTATCATTTTTCTTCTACATCTAAGTTCCTTTTCGAGAAGTGACAGAAGGGAAAGTTGCTCCTTACCACGCTACGGTGCTAGTGAGCTAGTTTTCGAAGCGACGAAACGAGCGAAAATATTACAGTAATTAATCGCGGTGCCGTAATCGGTTGTTAAAGCTACAACGGATGTAATGGTTACTTCCAAAATTTTAGTTTGCATTTAGGACTTTATATGTGAATTTGTGGAAAATAAATTTGATATGCATGAAATGTAGATTTGTGGAAAATGAATTTAATGCATTTTTTGGGTGAAATTGTGGAATTTGAATTTGATGTGTTTGAGACGTGGTTTGTGGTAATTCATGTTTGGTGTGATTGATGTGTTCATAATTAATATTATGAATTTTTGAGATAAAATTTATGTGCGATTTGATGAGATTGAATTAATGTGATTTATGTGTGGATTTTGTGAAAAATGAATTGATGAAATTTGGTTTGATTTGTGGATTGAATTTGAAAACATGTTTGAGTATGCTTTGTGGTGAATTTGAAAAATTATTAGTGATAAATGAGTATTAAAAATGAAGAATCTTTTAATATCTGCATTTACTAAATGATTGTTGTGGAAAGAGTCCAAGTATGCTCATGCATTTCATAGTACATGGTGACCGCGATGGGACCATTGTGATAGTGGTGACTGTGATGGGCCACAGAATGATGTCATGTGAATTGTTGGTTCATCTTATTCTTGCAGAGATTGTCGGGTCGTGATGATATGTGAGAGATTGCACTCTAGAATGTGCTGATCTGGGAGCGATTGCACTCAAGAAAATCGTGTTGGTTTGTGAGCGATTGCACGTTAGTAAATTATGTTGATCCATGAGAGATTCCACCTTGGTAATTAATACTGGTCTGTGAGAAGCTGTACAATTATAATTTACGCCCTTCGAGGAGGACTTTGGTTTGAAATTATGGAATCATACATTTTGGCATATACGCATTGCATTAACGTGCTTGACACGCGAGTCATGTTTGATATATTGTGATGATTGTATATACATACTCAGTTGCAGTTTGTGATTGTGTCGTAATTGATGAGTGTGATTGATTGAATTTATGTTGTAAGTGTTGAATAATTTTGAAACTGAAATCTTTATTCTTTCGCAGTTGTATTCGAATTCGAGGTGTTTGTATTTGAATACATAATAAAAACGTTCAGTTTCAATTGAAATTTTAACATTGTATTCGAATACGACATGACTTTATTCTAATACGACGGGATGATTTTTGCTACTGACTTATGATTTCACACTTGTATTCGAATACGACAGAACAATATTCAAATGTGATAGGATGATTTTTGCTACTGACTTATGAATTAGCATTGTATTCAAATACGAGAGTGTTGCATTCGAATACGACAGTGCAATTTTGTTAAAAACTTCATTTTTCAACTTTGATTATGCATGTTTGGAATATGAAAACTCTTTCAAGCAGTATACTAAGGCGAAAGGTTCTTTTGAGCATTTGTTAATATAAGAATTTTCCTAAGTGTTATTTGTTAATTTCCGTTGGTGACCCTTTACATTTATTGTGGAAATTGGGCTTTACCCTCATACGATACTTGAGTTCGTTCCACCGACTGTTACCTTGACGAAGGAAACGTCGTTAGACTTCCTTGATCGAGATTCGTCGACCGCTTGGGCATACGACCCCATCTCAAGTAGAGTTACTTATAGGGTAGTGAGGACTAGTAGGAAAGCTGGGGCAGTATATCTTGTAGAACTCACTCGCGAGAAGATCGATTATCCAGTACCTTCCGGATTCGTGCTTTGGGTGACTAGAGCTTGGGAAGATGAGAATGATTCCTCAGTTAGAGTTGAGTTGGGGGCTACTGTGGGAGCGGAGGATACAGTGGTTGGACCAGTGACTGGCAAAAAGGATAAGGGGCCGATGCCAGTGGAGTGAGAGATTGTAGGACCATCTAGGCGGGCCAAGTTAGAGTTTCCTTTTCTGGTGAAGGATCACTTAACGACCATCATTGAATTATTGAATTGTTTTGAGATTCCAACGCCGCCAAAGCCACCTATCTCATGGGTGGATCTGACTTCTGAAGAGACCAATTCGTCTATGGATGTTGATGAGAAGGAGGTTACCTCAAAGATGGATACTGCGTCAAACGGGACTTGTGAAGTGTGTGGAGGTCACCCATGTTATTATAGTTGCTAGAGTATGATTAAATTAATTTTGTTGTATAGGGACTTGATGTCTTTCTTTTGGTGGTTGTACTTATTTCATTTTGGGATAACTGTAACTATACTTATACGGTCAGATGACTTCTATTTTGGTGAGTCTATGTTCCATTTTTTTGACGTGCCCGTGGGGGATTAGTATTTCTTGGAGCAGTACTTGTGCAGGTGTCTGACGAGAATACCCCAAGGGTATGAGCGATGCATGATAGGTCTCATATCCCCGATGTATTTTACATTTGAATATTTTGGTTTATCGTCTCAAAACTATTTCAGTTTGTTATAATTATGATGTAATTAATTATGACATTTATCATTTTTGCTACGCTTTGGTATTTTATTAATTGATTTTTTTTTTAAAATACACTCCCGCTGTCAAATATCAGGGTGTTACAAGCTACAAATATGTTGTTCACGTTTCAAGAGTGAGAGGTACATGCTTGATAGTAAATCCATACAGTGTGTATTTGTCGGTTATAGGGATGAATAATTTGGTTATATATTATGGGATCTGGTTGACAAAAAAATTATCAAAAGCCAAGATGTGATATTTCTTGAAGGCCAGACTATTGAAGATTTTGATATAGCTAAGAAACATAACCAAATTTTAGAAGTTACATTGATGTTGTGTCTAAGCCCCTTGGAAAGACTTTTGTTGATAGGGGAGATATACACGTAGATGATGAGAATGTGACCGATGATCATGTACCTCACAATGATAACCATATTCCAAATGAACCATCAGTCGAGTTTGAGTTGAGAAGATCTACTAGAGAATGTCAACCTTCTCAAAGATATCCTCTACATGAGTATGTGATGATCACTGATAGTGGAGAGTTAGAGTACTATCAAGAAGATATTACAAATGTTAATAAAGAAAAGTGGTTGAAGGTCATGCAAGAAGAGATGAACTCCTTGCATGATAATTACACATTTGATTTGGTAAAGTTGCCTAAGAGTAGAAAAATACTCAAGAACAAATAGTTATACAAGATAAAGGCATAAAAGAATAGGTCTCAACCAAGATACAAAGCAAGATTGAAACAATTTATAGAATTGAAACAATTCATAAGATTAAGATTTTGACTATGATCCGATGACGACTTTGTCCAACATTAAAAAGTTGAGGAGTAATTCAAATATATTCGTTAGTTGTAGAACCTAATACCAAACATCTAGAATTTGATATTATAATCCATACATCTCAATAGTTTAAAGGCAAATAAGAAAAGGTAAATAACAGGAATCAGATTTAGACAATTGAACTACATATAGAATTATAATTTACAATTGTTTGAAATTGACTCATAAGATACAATGGATTAACCAAGTCTCTCAATTTATCTTTTACATAAACTTTGAAAACATCAAGCCCTACTGCATTATGACTAATAATTAAAAAAATAAATTACTTCTCCAACATCAAACTGCTCCAAAACTACCCACAACTGCTAAATTTTAAAATGAATGGGGTGAGAAATAAATCCCAATGAGTTCAAAAAATAAGAGGAAGGGCAATAAAATATCCCTCTTAATGAGGCTTAGAAAACATGAAATGATATGGTCTTTATGCAATAAAATACTTTCATAAAACTATGTCAATTGACACCTGGTTCTGATTTATAAATCATTGAAATACATGACTAAAATTTTTCATTAGAGTATGGAAAGTTGTCAAATTATTTTAAAGTGGGTCTCCAAAACAATTGAACTTGAATGGTAAAGTTGACTTGACCCAACCCCAACTAGCGTCCTGATTGTTTCATGCATGAAATAACCCCATCAAATGTCCCACCATGATTTGAGCCTTGAATGCCATGAATTTATATGAATGAGATGCATTATGAGAGTTTAGCCATGCATACATTATGTTCCTAACAACTTAAGGAAATTGAATTTAACTCATATAAAATTAGTTGTAAGTCCTCGATTTAGAGTTAGAATCAGAGGCAAAAGTACGACCAAAGACAACATGTTGAAGACATTTTACTAGAGACAAAAATCCCAGATTTGCATATGTATCAGAGGCAATAGTAGTAACGAGCATAATTTGTACTCAACAAGCATATTGACTTTGCAATAAGGTATGAGCATCTAATTAAATCGTCTTAACACATAAATTTATTTTAAAATAACATACAACAAACATTTACAACATGCATACCATCAAACATCATTTAAACCCAATTTGTGAAAACTCCCTGTATGTTTAATCATTCATTTATCTCACTCATTCCCACTAACTTCTTCATTTCCTTTTCTCCAAATCAGTTCACAATTTATTAAGAAAACTAGAAAATTGTTTTTATTCCCCAATCTCTCATGATTAAAAAAAAAAACTTAATGTAAAGAACTCAAATTTCACATACACATCAGAGTCAACAGTAGTAATGAATATAAATCGTGCTCGATAAGTACATTGACCTTATATCTAGTTCTTAGCATCTAATTAAATTTCCTAACATATAATTCATTCACAAATAGCACACAATCAAATATAAGTTGCTTGCACATTCTAAATTAACATAGATAAGCTAAATTTTTTAATTAAATCCCTATGTGCTAAACTTCCTTTTTTCTCACTATTTTAATTATTTTCTTCCATTCCCCATTTTCACAAACAACTTCAGAATTTGTAATAAAATTAAATCCCCAATCTCACATGATATAAAAAAAGCTTTAATATAATGCTTAGGGAGACGATGAGATTCTAATTAAATTAATTTTTGAACTCCCCTTTTTGTTGGATTGCAGCTTTAGCTCAAGTTATTCAGTTTTTGGTCGTTCTCCCCTGCTTCATTGATCGATCTTGATTTCTCAAAGTGTAAGGACAAATTTGACATGCAAGGTTTAGAAACAATTTTAGAGAACCTTAAAAAGCTTTTGGGTTTGAAGGATTTGGAAAAGTAAGAAAAATGGGGGTTTGGGATGAACAATGATAATGGGGGGTTTTGCTCACGGGAACGGGAAAAAGTAGAAAAACTATTTTTCAGAAAAATCAAATAAAATTAGGGATATTTTTTTTTGTACGGGAATGATATTTAGGAAAATATGATGGAAATTCCATCTTCACCTTTCATTTATCCAAATATTATTCTGATGACCCTTCCTTAATTAATCAAGTTTTAAACTACTTATTTTATTTTTAAATTAATAGTTTCACTAATTAAATTTTAGACTTAAGAAAATGGATGAGTTGTTATACTAAAACCTAGAAATATCACTCTAACAATATAGCGAGTTGTAAAAACTCAATAATATAGAAAAAAGAAATAGTTTTAAGATGTTGTCAGCTATACTTAATGTGCTAAGTATGGAAAAATCATCTCATCAATAATTATTTAAACATTTAATCATATCATAATAAAATAAGCTTTGTATTCTTTAATGAATGATTTAAAACATAAACATAATTATGTAGATAAATATACTATACTTTTTTTAATCATATAATTATATTATACTTATATATAATTAGACGTGAAAATTTTAACTATGTGTATTAGTTCGCTTAAGTGTGAGTCGCTTGATAGATAGTAGCCAATAAGTAAGGTAGGTCAGACGCCATGACCACAAGAGGTGTCTCACTTGTTGTTCCCTTACAAGTACTTCTTTTTTGTAGAACATTACTATGAACTCACCATAATTATAATCTTTCTTTAATGTATGTATTCTTTAACATGATTACATGGGTCATTAAACTACTTTTATTTATTAACTTATTCTTATAACTTAGAGTATATATATAACAACCAAAATCATTCATACAATTCACATATATCACATTAAGCTCATACAAAATACAACACCAAAAAGATAAGATCATCCATGAAAGATTCATGAAAGATTTATGTGTGAGATTTCTAGTGTACCTAAGCTCCTAAATGAAGTACAAGACATTAGGTAATCGAAACCAAACCAAAATAGTCAAGAAAACACTCAAAGTATAGTCTCAAACTAACGAAAATTCGTTTAGCAAAAATCATATCCAATCAGCAAATTTGAAATAGAAAGTAATTCATTCCCAAACTAACAAATTCGTTAAGCGAATTTGACAGGATGCATAGTTTATCTTACAAACTCAACATTATCTTTTCTCATTCTAACTCTCAAGACCCCATTTAATCATCAATTAAACTAAAGAAAACATTGAATGTGCAAACCAAGAAAGGGAGTTGAATTGTGTTTGACAAAGTTGACAACTTTTTGCTAATTTGATGAAGGCAAAATGGTTTTTATGAATTACTTGGATAAGAAGCAATCAGATTTAGATGTAGCAAACAATACAAGCATAAATAATTTGACACATAAATTTATCTTGATTCAGCATTAACTTGACTACATTCAGTCCCCTCATTCAGAAAGCCTTAATCCACTAATTCAATTACTTTAAATTACAAATTACTTAACCCTCCAAGTCATTCTTCCCTAACAACCTGACAACTTCAAACTTTTGAGGAATTAACCACATTGCCCTTACCAGCTAAGTATTCTCCAAAGAACCCGACAACCCTAGATCGATCGATGCATGAACTAACCACCTTGATCCTACAAGTCAAATCTTCTAATTAAACCACTATCTGGTTGGATACAAAAGATTAAATTCTAACAAAGTTGATAATAATAATAATAATAATAATAATAATAATAATAATAATAATAATATCTATCATATTATTATTATTATTATTTTCATAGTTTGTTGTAGATAATTCTTAATCAATAAGTTAAAATAAATTCAAAATATTAAACTTAAAAGTTTTGATTAAATATATAACTTTGATTACACTAATTTATTAAAATCATACATAAATATATAAATTCATAAGAGTACTTAATATAAATACGCGTAGTGAGTGAGACGACCCAAGACGACTTATATAAACGAAATAAGAGAAAATAGTTATCAGAGTAGAAGATCAAACGCATCAAAAGGGCACAACAAACATGAACGACAATATCTATCATATCTCCATATGAAACCCTATCTCACTTCATTCTCGATCTACAAACTATCAATTTTTCCAACCTCGTCTTCTGTCTCCATCTGTAAGTTCAATTCTCCCCAATCCCTTCACTCTCCCCTTCGATCTCACCAATCTACTCTATCCTTCTCTTCAATTTCGCATTTCAATTCATATTTTTACAATCCCTTTTTCATATTTTTCTTCATCTCTTAATCGCTTAAATTATCCAAATCGAAATCACGTTCTATTTTACCAGGTACAAAATAACAGATCCGTCGGAATTTCCGTTATTGAAAAATGGATGGGAACAAGGACGACGCATTGAAAAGCTTGAAAATCGGTAAAGAAGCGTTAGAAAAAGGCGATCGTAATCGTGCTTTGAAGTTTCTTAACAAAGCTCGCCGATTGGACCCCACCCTTCCAATCGACGATCTGTTGTCCACGATAGACAGCGATGCAGGGAATCATCCCCCACCAGCTGCTGAGTCGCCGAATAACTCCGATCAACCTTCAATTCGCCGAAGGCCTTCCGCTCCGGCGCCAGGGCCATCGTCATCTTCCTCAACAACATACACTGAAGAGCAAGTAACAATTATAAGAGACATTAAGAGGAAGAAGAATTATTATGATATTTTAGGGTTGGAGAAGAGTTGCACGGTGGATGATGTTCGAAAATCATATAGGAAGCTGTCGTTGAAGGTTCATCCTGACAAGAACAAAGCTCCTGGAGCGGAGGAAGCATTTAAGGCGGTTTCGAAGGCGTTTCAGTGTCTTGGTAATGAGGAGAGTAAGAGGAAGTATGATGTTTCTGGAGAAGATGAAGTGGTTTATGAGAGGCGTGCTGCTGCGAGGCCTGCTTCTGCTAGAGGTTATAATGGTTACTATGAAGCCGATATTGATGCTGAGGAAATATTCAGGAATTTCTTCTTTGGAGGAATGGCACCTGCTGCTAATTTTGGTGGGTTTAGTTTTGGTGGACCAGGGATGGGTCATAGGCAGGCTGCTGCTGATAATGGTTCCGGCGGATTCAATGTTCGTGCTTTGATTCAGGTGCTTCCGGTGCTTCTTATTTTGCTTGTTAACTTTTTGCCTTCGTCGGAGCCGGTTTATACTCTTTCCCAGAACTATCCTTATGAACACAGGCTTACTACCACTAAGGGTGTTAACTACTATGTTAAGTCAGCAAAATTTGAACAAGATTATCCGTTGGAAAGCCGCGAGCGCGCTACCATTGAGGCAAAGGTTGAGAGGGAATACTTTGGTATTCTTCGCCAGAATTGTCAGTTTGAGTTGCAGCGGCGTCAGTGGGGATATATCAGGGAAACACCTCATTGCGATATGCTTCGGAAGTTTGATTTGGTGCATTGATACGAGTTTGAAACAAGGTTTAATTTTATTATTGTCTTGCCTTTTCATGTAGATGCAAGAACTAAACTGCGTGTGATGATATTATAGAATGTACAACTTATTTTTTCACTCAGTAATTAGTGAAGCAATTACTAATAAATCACTTTGTTGGGATTGTTAGCACTCAAATTTCATTAAGTATATCTCTATTGGATCTTCATTTTCATCTTAAAGATGATTATTTATGTGAGAGATGTGATTGAATTGCCTCACTTAAGTTCCCAAATTTTCCTTTTGATTGATTGCATTACTTATTGTAGTTATGTTGCCTTGGTAATTATGTCTGTTTGATTGCTGTGAATTGGTGACTTGTGTATTTAGTTGTCACGGTTAGCTCTAATTATACAGCATGACAAGAAGAACGGACTGTGGATGAACTTTAGGATAGCGCGTTTATGGATTGAAGAAGGGTAAGAAAGATAGAAGGACCGCTCAATGCAAACATGACAGTCCATCAGCATGAGGAAATTATGTTTACTGAGCATCATTTATGTGGAGTAATTAATGTCATTAGTGAACAAATGATCGAAGTTTACTTTCATGTTGAATATGCCTGTTGGTTTAATTCATTAAGATGGGATAAGGTAGCTTTTTTCTTTTCACTGAGTGAGTAGTACTCTCATGCTGATATATAAATTAGTAACCTGATACTGTTTTTACGACAAAATAGTAACCTAATACTTTTATTTAAACTAGTGCTGTGGTTTTACGCATTTACTCCGAATCTCTCTAAAATCATTTTTTACACATTTGGAGTTGCATCTGATGTCTGTTGTATGAAAACTGATAACATCATATTATGCACAGTTTGACACTGCATTATGTATGTATATTTTCATATATATATCTGGTAGATAAATATGAGGGCACATAATACAACTCTGAGTTGCTATGTGATTCTTTCTTCTATTAACCAGGTGATTGTTTTTACTTACGAGATTTTGGACAATACTTATAGTGATAGCATTTCGTTGTAGAGTCTGAAATGTTTCTCTCTGAATGTATTTTTCATGGGGTGATATCATTCCCCATATCTGGTGAGTCGTCGCTTTCTACCTTTGAGAAATGTCAATGGCACATTACTTTCTTATATGTTTATTTTTACTAAACTAAGTATTTCATATGAATACGAAATGACAATATTTGATCGGTCAAATAAAAGTATAATTCATGTTTTCTGTTGAAACTTTTCTCTTTGATTTTTCTAAAGATGTGACATGATATATGATGGTCTCATTTATAAAAATATTAAATTAGCCCTTAAGAATATATTTGATGATAAAACGGTTCTTGAAAGAGAGTATGCACCATATAAAATTAATTTTTTTGAAAAGGCTAATTGAATTATAAGCACCAGTCTTAGCAGTTAGCACAAGTGGTGCCAAAACTATGCTAAGAAAACTACGAAGTCTCAAGTTAGAGAATTACAATAAATAGTTTCGAAAGAATTCTTCATGCTGCATCACCATCCTTATAGCAAAGAAGTATCAAAAAGTTGTTCTCCGCATGATATCTTGTTAAGCCTAGCACCCCAGAGTTAACATCCAGTATGAAAAGCATAAGCCCCACTCATGCAAAGTTAAACTGGCACTGGATGTGTCAGTATTTGCTTGCTTGCCAAAATCAACCTCATACTTGACATGCTTCAAAGCTACTTGATCAATAAGCTCCAACCAAGCTCCTACTACAACATGATCCTCCATGTTCCACGCGAATTACATTATGCGTAACACAATTATGTAATGAAGTTTTGCATAGTAGAATCAGATGTTGAAAATAATTCAATTTATCACAGTACAATAAAACCACAACTTTACTGCCTTAATTACCCCAACAACATCTACTCCAACACACAACCTTACAGAGCAATATAATTCAAAAGGAGCTGCTCCAGATTTGCCAACACACAACTAGGAACTACTCTGCACATAGATCTATCTATCTGTTCACATTCGGAACTGCTACAACTACCTGCATATTATCCAAAACTGTTACTGTATTTAAATTGCCACATGAAACCACTTCTGTACAGATTTCAGCCGGAATTATTTCCGCACCAAATAGTCATTTGTTGGCCATATAAGTACCTTCTTGAACCAAATAATTCCACTTTTAACTAAATTATCATTAGATGCAATTGAATCTTGAAGCATTTGCCCCACAAATACTACAATTTTAAACGGAATGAAATTGTGCCACAACCTTTTAGTAACCTCTTCACTTGTGATGTTTTTCCTCTTTTCAAATTGCTCTATCACATTTATTTTCCTTAAAAGCCATGCACCAATTCAAACTGCTCTACGAGTTGAAGTACTAACTTTTCTCTCATTAAAATAATTCTCTCCTACACGCCTCCTTTAATCAGCCAATTTCCCTTCATTATCCATCAAAATTGAAAAATATCCACCACAACGACTACATAAACTACTTTCACCTGTCCATGATTCATTCCAAAAATAAGAATCTATTCCATTCCCCATGATTTTTGAAATGGATTCCTCAAACCAATTAATGTTATCCCCTAGATCTTCCCTCGACTTTCCTCAATTCACTCCTCCACATTGAATTAAACCTACCTCGCTCTATTATTGATAATTTTCTCTCCTCATACTTGTGTTTAAGACATGTATATACCACAAACTATTCTTCTCGGTCTACATTCTTGAACACCATTTTTCCATCAATGCTAAATTAAAGGTCCTCAAGTCCCTAGTTCTTCATTTTCTCTTGCTATACAAACCTTTTCACATTTCACCCAATTAAACCCCTCATTTCTTCGCTCATTCCCTAAAGAAATTGTTTTAAAAGATATTCAAGTTTCAATATTATACCCTTTCAACAAAACCATGCGACCACCTATCATAAATTTTTGCTTCTCCATGACGACGTATTGTTTCTCACTGTATTGATCACTGACTTCCATGTCTTCTGTAGCCATGGTTTTGCACCTATTGTAAACCCAAATACACAAATGGAATTCCCCCAATTTAACAATTCAAAGACCTTGTTGCCTCTGAGAGCCACTCTCGTGAAACATTTATTCTTATCACTCGAGTTATGTGAAAATTGACATTCAGGCTTGACACCAATTGAAATTCGTCTGTTTGAGTGAAATTCTGAGATGTCACTCCTTAAATTAACTCGATTATTGATAGGGAAGATGAACATATGCACCCACTTAGCAGACATAATGTGAGATATTTCCAAAATATTGAGTAATATATGTGTCTATAATTGGTTATAAATTTAGTTTAGTAGTTATAAATTTAACATAAGGTCTCAAATTCAATCGAGACATTATTTTTACAATTGTCATTAATACAGATCTAACACATAAAAGGTAAGATTAATTGAGAATGAGTATCAAAGTGAATTGAATATTGTGTATGTATTCACTTAGATGTGATTTTACGTAAATATTGAACACTTTCAGTGATACTCCGTCAAAAAAAAAAAAAAGCTTACTAAGTACTAACTATCACATAACATTTGAATTAACTTTTGTCAAAAAATATTGAATTAAATTACTCACACCCCCTTTAATATATATTTATATACTAAAAAGATACAACATCTAATTCTTCTCTCAGCCTTTTGAATCTAACATACTTCGGTGTTTTATTTAGCACGTCTTAGACGTGTTGGTTTTTTAGGCTGTAAACAAACTTACCTTTTCTCACTTGCTTTCTTAGAAAATGAATTTTGTTTTTATATGTTTACTTCCTCCATTTGAAACATGGTTTTTTTGCAAGATTATTTGTGGATTTACTGTTAACCATTATCTGCATAGGTTCCTTCACTTCGATCATTATTTCCTTCAAAATAGAATTGAACCATAGAGAGTTTGATCCATCATTGCATAATTGATTCACAGGATGAGAAAGCCTCTGCATCCTATTTCCTAGAATATTAAGGCTCGGTTCGAGAGTTTGAAGAGGAGATAAGGCTTTTGAGAAAATGAAGGAAATGGAAAGGAAGATACATTTAGACAACGATCATAATCAAAGGCTTGACTTTTGCAAAAAGGGGATAATGTTAAGGGGCCAAAATTGCTATGTTTAAAAGAGGGGGACAAAATTACCGAATTGTAAAACTTGGGGTCAAACGTATATCTTAACCTATATATTTCATTTTCATATTTGTATAAAGAGATATAAAAATGATATAAAGAATTTATCGAAACCTTTTCAAATATTCCGCCAATACATTTTTTAGTTCCTATATATACTTATATTTATATATAGGAACTAAGATTAGTAGAAGGGTTAACACATCAACTAGGATTAATATTAGTAATCATGGCCAATTTTTTTCTTGTAACCATCAGCAAATTGGCTTGCCTTTGTCCTATATATACATATATGCCACTCATGAATAAGAACGGAATGGATATATATATATATTTTTTTTTTAAATTTAATACCTTGTATATTTTGGTTTGAGTGTGCCTTTCTTTGGTTTTTTATTTAACCAATTATTTGTTCATATCAAGAAAACAAATTTTCGTGTGGTGATCATTCACTGGGTTTTTCAATTTTTGTTAGACTTTGAGACATTTCTAACACACATTTAAGTTATATTATGTTTATTTTGTTTTATATTGTAGTATTCATGGTTAGGTGAAAGACCCATATATTTTAGAGTGTTGACCGTGTGGTAAGTGTTGGAACCAAGTTGGTTTTCCTCTTGTGATTTTGATGTTAACAAATGTATTTTATGAGAATATTTTGTTTGGACTAATGACTTCATTAAGTGTGCAACAATTAGAACAAGAAAATAAGCGGAAGGTACTAGAGAAAGCGAGCAGATGAAGCTACCAAAGAAAGTGTAAGAGCATGAGATTTGAGATGTTCCCAACAATATTTTATGATCTTTAGGTTTATCTTGAGTGTTATTTTGTTGTTCAAGTTACTTTTGCATGAAGTATGTTGACCAGTACTTGTTAGAGTGGTTTAAGACTTTGTAATCATGGTTAGGTGACAGACCACCATGTTGTCCTACTATTTTTCTCTTTTTTCTTTTTATATATTGTATCAGAAACAATATTTTGAAGGTGAATGAAAGTGATATATGTTTCTAAATTTTTAAAGAAACTAACAATTGATATCTAGAACCTATTTGTTCTTGAAGGGCCTATGATTTAAAATCACAGAGAAACCAACATACCCATTTTTAGAGAAATTGAATACCCATTTGAAAAGAAAAAAAATAACTAGAGAAGAAAATTAAAAAAAAAATTGTTTTCGTGATACCCAACCTTTTTTTCTTGATGACATCTAACAATATTACACTACCAATACCTCATGTATTTACAAGAAATAATTAAAAAATATGGTCTACAAAGATGAAGACTCACTTGAGGGCATATGATCTTTGGAAGGTGGTGGAAACAACTACTGAACTACCACATTTGCAAGAAAATATATTTGTTGCCCAAATGAGATACCACAGTGAGCAAGTTGCTAAGAGAGCTAAGGCTCTTACCATCCTTCACTCTACTGTGAATGATGATGTTTTCATGAGAATCTCACACTTGGAGACAACAAATCAAGTTTGGGAGAAGTTGGATGAATAGTTTTTTGGAAATGAAAGAACCTAGAAAATTAAGGTTCTTAAACTCAAAAGAGAGTTTGAAGCCTTACAGATGAATGAAGCTGAAACCATAAGTGATTTCATGACAAAAGTTATGAAAGTTGTAACCCAAATTAAACTGTTGGGGAAAGAATTTCTTGATAGTAGAATTGTAGAGAAAGTTTTGGTGGTTTTACCAGAATGGTTCGAATCCAAAATTTCTTCACTTGAAGAGTATACGATCTTTCTAAGGTAAGCTTAATAGAGCTTACAAATGCTCTTCAAGCTCAAGAGCATAGAATACTTCTTTGACAAGAGGAAGCATCATAATCATCCTTACAAACCAAACACAAAGAAAAATCCATAACAACCAAAGATGAAAAAAAAATGTTGGGCTGCATTATGGAAAAGATACAAAGAAAAAAGAAACATTTCCAAAGTGTGGAATCTGCAAAAGAACTAGCCACAAAGAGAGTGATTGTTGGAACAAAGGAAAATCACCACCACCAATACAATGTAGATACTGCAATAAAAATGGGCATATTGAGAGGTTTTGTAGGCTGAAACAACAACAACAAAATCAACAAAGTCATATACTTCTCAAAAGGAAAATGTGACTGAAACTGATGATAGCGAAGAACTCTTGTTCATGGCCAAAAATACAAAAAATTTAGAGGATGGAGACACATGGTTTCTTGATAGTGGATGCACACAATACATGACTAGCAAACCTTTTTTTTTTCCAGAGTTCAAACCTACTACAGGATCTGTAAAGATCAAAAAATGGAGAAAAAGTTGCCATCATGGGTAAAGTTACGGTAAAATTTATACTGCATCAAATATTAAATACATTTATGATGTTCTTTTAGTGCCTGAACTTGATCAAAACCTATTTAGTGTGGATCAAATGATGCAAAACGGCTACTGCTTTTTATTTAAAGAAAGAAGTTGTGTGATTACTGATGTTAATAATCATGAATTATTTGAAATAGATATGAAAAAAAAGAAGCTTTCCTATTAATTGGAATTTAGTTTCTGAACATGAATGTAAATTGAGTAAGGCTAAACTTGATTCTAAGCTTTGGCACGAGAGGTTTGGCCATTATAATTTGAAATCCATTCAATTTCTCAAATTAAAAAGTTGGTCAAATACTTGCCTAGTATTCAAATATGCTCAGAAGTGTGTGAAGGTTGTCAACTTGGTAAGCAACATAGATTGCCTTTTCCATGTTCAGCTACATGGAGAGCAAATAAAAAACTTGAATTGGCTCACTCAGATATTTGTGAACGTATGAATACTACTTCGCTACATGGTAGCAAGTATTTTATTCTTTTTATTGATGATTTTACAAGAACGATTTGGGTTTATTTTCTTAAACAAAAATATGAATTTTTTTTCTTTTCTGTTTTTAAGAAATTTAAAGCCTTAGTTGAAACCTAAAGTGGTTGTTTATTGAAGAAACTCAGAACTAACAATGGGAATGAGTTTATTTCTACATAATTTAATAAATTTTGTGATGATTTTGGTATTGAGCTCAACACCAAAATGGAGTTTCTAAAAGAAAGAATAGATATTTCCTTGAAATGGCTATATGCATGATTTTTTAGAAGAAAATGCCAAAGTCTTGTTGCCCCGAGGCAATAAACATTGTTATGTACCTCCAAAATTTACTTCCTACAAGGACCATAGAGGGGATGACACCTATTTAGATTTGGTGAGGCATAAAGCCTTCTATCAAGCATCTCAGGGTGTTTGGTTCATTGTGCTACACTCATATACCATAAGTGAAAAGAACCAAATTGGATGAAAATGATGAAAAAGGAATTTTAATAGGCTATATCTCAAAATCTAAGGGCTATAAAGTCTATGGAATTGATTCCAAAAAAAATTCATTGATAGAGATGTTATAGTGGATGAAGATGCATATTGTGATTTGGACACCTTTCAAGTTAGAAGATATTCTACTTTGCCTTATCTTCATAGCACAATGGAAGATCAAGATGAAGAAGTTGATGATGACTTTCCTGTAAGAGGTACCCAACCTCTTTTAGAGATTTATCAAAGATGTAATAGTGTTATCCTTGAACCTACTTACTTTGAAGGTGCTAGTAAAGTTGAGGAATGGAACCAAGCTATGACAGAGGATATGGCCACCATTGAAAATAGCAAGACATGGAAACTAGTTGAGGAGCCTAAAGATAAACATGTCATTGGAGTTAAATGGGTTTATAGGATAAAAGATGAACCCTGAAGGATCCATCAACAAATGCATGGCCAAACTTGTGGTTGATGTCTATGTTCAACGATATTGAATTGATTACATAGAAATGCTTGCACCAGTAACAAGAATGGATACTATTCGAATTCTTGTAGCATTGGATGCACAAATGAAGTGGAAGATTTGGCATTTAGATGTCAAATCAGCATTCTTGAATGGAAATCTTGATGAAGAAATTTATTTTGCTCAACCTTATGGTTTTTTAGTGAAAGAAAGAGAAGAAATCGTGTATAAGCTTCATAAAGCTTTGTATGGGCTAAAATAGGTCCCTAGAGCTTGGTACAGAAAAATTGATAGCCACTTTCACAAACAAGGCTTCAACAGGAGTGAAAATGATGCAAATCTTTATATAATAAGGTTGTTGGATGGTGGTTCTTTAATTGTAGTAACAAGCAATAATCAAGAAGAAGTACAAAAACTTGTGGATGAGATGAAAAACAAGTTTGAAATGTCTAGTTTTGGAGAAATGAACTACTTTCTAGGCTTGGAAGTGCATCAATATGAGAAATGAACTACTTTCTGTCTCCACTCCTTTGGTATCAAACTTGAAGCTCTCAAAGGAAGATGAAACTAAAAAAATTGATGTTTCTCTTTATAGAAGCATGATTGGAAGTGTACTTTATCTTGTTTCATCCTGACCTAACCTTATGTATACAACAAGTCTACTCTCAAGATTTATGCAAAGTCCTACCAAGACATATTTTGCTGCAGCAAAAAGGGTGCTTAGATATGTAAAGAGCAATACACAATATGAAATATGGTACAAACCATATGAAAATGGAAGTTTGATAGGCTATGTTGGTAGTGATTGGGTTGGAAATATTGATGACATGAAGAGTACTATAGGTTATGCTTTTTCCTTAGACTCTGAGATGTTCTCATGGAACTTTAGGAAGCAAGAAATTATAGCTCAATCTACTGCTGAAGCAGAGTATGTAGCAGCAACAATATACCAAGCTACTTGGTTTAGAAAAATCCTAGTTGATTTGGGAATACACCAACTAGAAGTGACCATGATTTATTGTGATAGAAAATCAACAATTGTTATTGCATAAAATCCAGTTCAACATGGAAAGGCCAAACATATTCAAGAGAAGTTTCATGACATATGCAGGAGTTTAAAAGGTTGCTTCGAGTGTCCATCAAAAATCTCAAGGAGAAGTGTTAAAGCATGAGATTTGAGATGTTCACCAACAATATTTTGTGATATTTTGTTTTATCTTGATTGTTATTTTGTTGTTCAGGTTACTTGTGCATGAAGTATGGTGACTCATACTTGTTGGAGTGGTTTAAAACTTTACAGTCATGATTAGGTGACAGACCACCACGTCCTACTATTTTTCTCTTATATGTTTTTACATGTTGTATCAGAAACAATATTTTGAGGGTGAATGAAAGTGATCTATGTTTCTAAATTTTTAAAGAACTAATAGGAAGTCACAAGAGGAAGAAACTAGAGGATGAGAGCAGAGGAACACAAAAGCATATGTGTTTGCCTCTGAACATATGCCATTGAAAGCAACATGTCTCTGAAGTTTACGAAGACTGCATCTGATGTTTGGTTCTGAAGTTTGGGTTTGAAGACTGTTTGTGATAACTGAGTTTGAAGATTGGCTCTGAAATTAGGTATGAGGATTGCCTTTAAAGACTGAATTTGAAGCATGCTTCTAAAGCCCATGTGTGCCTCTAATGTGTATAAACACAACATACCTCTAAAGAGTTTATATCAAGCTATTGTTAACTCTGAAGAGATTGTTCAAGTCATGCATTCAAAGCTCATATTCTGCTAATTAAAATGTCATGCACAAGGAGATCATTTATGGTTGAGTCCATTATTTTATGTCATGCACAAGGAGATCATTTAAGGTTGAGTCGATTATTTTATGCCATGCACAAGGAAAATGTTTAAGACCATACAAAGTCTTAAATAGTTGTTACACCTTATATTATCTCTCTTTGCTCTCAAATCCACGTAGTTGAGTAATATAGACCTTTTCTTCAAGTTGACCATTGGGAAATAAATATTTGACATCAAATAGAGATTAAAAAAAAAATTGTTTCACTTGTCGATGAAACTACTAATCGTGCTAACTCAATTTTGGCCACTAATGCAGATACTTTAAAGTAATCTAGGCACTACTTTTGTAGGAATTCCCCTACCACTAATCTTGCCTTATCTTTGACAATTTGATCCATAAAGATTTATGTTTGATTTTTTTTCACTTCCCTACATTTCTCCGATCCATTTTTGTCTTATTGAGTTATTTCTTCACAACTTCCACATGCCCAATTGGTTCTACATTAGCTAGCTAAGAAAAACTGGACCAAGTAATCTTTGTATGTTATTGGAATATAAAGAAATAATTCAGAACTTGCATATTCTAGATGGCATTTGTCTTTCCCTTCGAGGTCTCTAAGATCTGGTTTGATCAATAAAAATGCATCATCTTCATATCCATTTTGATAATATTTCAACAATATGAAAATTATTGATTTGGTTCAACTCCTCTTATTGTTTCAATCCCATGATTTTGATTTGTTCACTATGTCATATCTACTAATGTCTTTTTTTTAGTAGTTGAATTATATAGCCTATATGTTCCATTTATTCCTCCAATTTCTTTCCTTTTGCATTAGTGGCATGCTTGAAATACAATAAACCAAACACTCTTAATGACTTACAATTGGTTTTTTGACAGTCCATGTTTCCTCCTACACCTTTTGCGCCAACCTCTTTGTTGGACATTTTTTAGAACATAGGGTGCAATTGTATTATCCTCACTCTTGAAAGATAGTGATACATTCCTTTGCTTCATCATGCTTTTTCCCATATCTAGAGTAGTAATATATCTTCTCTCTAGTAACCCATTTTGTTGAGGGGTATAAGAGTTATCAACTAATGTTGAATGCTTACTATGCATTGCTAGCATGTTCATCCTAATTTATCTTGATTACAACATCTTGCATACCTTCATCGGCTATTGTCGGTCAATCAAACCATCTTCCTTCATGGATCAAAATCGGCTCCTTGTATCTAATAATGTGATTTAAACATTCAATATCAAGAAATCAAGCATCTGCCTAAAGAGTTTAATAATTGACTATAGCTATTAAAACAACAAGATCTAAGTCAAAATACTCATGGACAATGTTTTCTTTATCATTAATGCATGTGACCTACTTTTTGTTTTCATTTTAACACCCATCAACATAATTACCACATTTCTCACATTGAAGCTTTCTCTTGTATTGATCTTTCTTTAATCTTTTTGTGTTTTCTTGTCATTCTTCGTTTCTTTTTTAGGATTCTAGATTATATTTAATCTTTGTTTTATATTAAGTTCAATACCATTTGTGTTTCTTCCCTTTTCTCATGTCATCACCTTCTTTCTTGAAATTTTTAACCTGCAATGTTTGATCTACCTATTATGCACCATTTCTTTCAATAATTCATAACTTATGATATAGTACGCATGAAAGCCACATTGTTTCATCATATTAGAAACAATTTACACTCAAGTGAAGTGAACTTGGAAAAAAAACATAAGAAATTGGGGTTTAAATTGTGTTGATTATAATTTTTTTTTCAAAACACTTGTTTTGAAATCCTTTCTTAAATCAAAGTACTAGAAATCTTTATATAAGCACACAGTTTGAAAAGGATTTTCAAATAAAAATGTTGGGAAAAGAGATGATGGCATAGATATATATATATATATATATATTCACCTTGTAGCTATCTCTAGTCCTTTCAATCTTGAAGAAATTTTAAATAAATCATTTGATTTATAAACACTAAAGTATATCCTTGTCAACTTGAAAATACTTAGTCTTCTCAAGTTCTAGCATACCCTTTATCCCTTGAGAAACACAGTCATTATCGGGCCAAATACACTTTTCAAATCAAACTTAAAGTTACAAAGATAATGCTCTCAAAATAACATATACAAATAATTAAGTTAAAATACAATGTTGAAAACTTTCTTAACAAAAAAAGGTGTTTTTCAAATTGGTTAACTTTCTCTCAGTTGCTTTTAAAAGGTGTTTTTCACACTTCCCAATATTAAGATGATTGAGAGTCTTGTGATTATTTGTATATTCAACCATTTTTTGAAGTAGTTGACAATTGTTCATAATTAGTTGAACATTTGTAGTTTCTTTAATGTCGGAGTAGACTTCATTTGTTTATTAAAAAATAATTTTGTTATCTAATATAGAATAGTTTCCAAATAGCCTAGCTACTTTAGTATGGACAAATGATGATGTTTCCAGTTGGCTTGTATGAAATTTAGCTCATTGGAAATAGATATGTTGGCACCCAAATTATACTTTGTAAATTAAATATAACATTTAATATGTTAACATATGTTGCTCTAGTGTATTGAATACACTTTTGTACCAGACGTTGCACTTTAAGACAAGACGACGTCTTCTCCATTTATTGTACACACATAATCACGTGATGCGTTTGTATTGCACCAAACACATTATTCTGTAGCCTTATGTTATCAAATCATATTATTAGGGTCTTTGAATATTCTCATTTGCACACATAGACATACATTATAGGATAAATTATTCTCTTATTCTTTGTAATCATCAAAATAAATTATAGGTTATTATTTGTGAACCGAAATAAATTATAGGTTATTATTTGTGGACAGACTTGGTTCCAACATGAAGTATATTGTAACACCCCGTTTTTCAAAGCGAGGGTGTATTTTTTTTTTTTTTCAAAAGAAAGTAAAATAAAACAGAGAAATAACTAAGGAAATACCTTTGGATAAATATTTAAGTCATTTCAATTTATAAGCAGCGGAAGAGTTTTTCGAAATATGAATCCAAAGTATTTACACCTCAAAAAAATGGTACATGGAACCCATCGAAAATAAACTGTCATGCTGACAATATTAGTAAGATACAATTTTCCAATTTAAAATAAACGCATTTCAAAATAAAGACATATGTCCCCTCTATGTCAACCTAATCTGATCATTCTACAAAACAAACTAAAAACTATACACCCTGAGTGCTCTCCACGCGCCCCGTAAGATCCTCCTAACGTAGCTCCAATCATGCATTTCCATCTATATCTCCATCCACAGGGTATGAACTGATAGGATAGTCCTGGCTCTCATCTGAGGGCAAAGCCCAGATTTCCATAATAGTTGTAAAGGGTCACCAACCGAAATTAACAATTAACACATAATATTTAAGTTTTCAATGCACAAAATACCCTTTTCAACTTAGCATGCATCCTAAAAGGTTTTCCATATGCTAAAAGTTCATACAATGCTTACCAAATGATAATGAAATCAAAATAAAGTTCTCAATTCATCAAGTAATACATAACTGACCAAAACATTGATAAATCAATTGAGCAATTGATTATCTAACTCAAAATAAGAATTTATACTGGGCCAATCGATTGGGCAAATCGATTTCCTAAATTTTTTTAGTGAAAACTGAACTTTGAACTTACATCAATCGATTGGGGAAATCGATTGATGAAGGTCTGAGCCCCTGTATTGCCAAATCGATTTCGTGAAAGACAGAGCCCCTATAATGAATCCAATCGATTTGCTAAATCGATTTCTTGAATGCCTTTGAAAAAACACATTACCAAATCGATTGGGTAAATCAATTCCCCTGTCAATTCTTCCAAAATCACATAAACTAACTCAATCACATTCAAACACAACTCCAAATCTTAACACTTAGCAATTTCCACACAAACACCACGACAATTGGGTTTTCGAAATAATTTTGCAATCAAACATGCTATCACACAATTCCAAAACATAACCCTTAGTAAAATCAACACAGACAAGATGAACCAACAAATCACATGGCATCACCTTGACTCGACAATCCCAACACGGACAAGATGAACCAACAAATCACATGGCATCACCTTGACTCGACAATCCCAACATGGACAAGATGAACCAACAAATCACATGGCATCACCTTGACTCGACAATCCCAACATAGACAAGATGAACCAACAAATCACATGGCATCACCTTGACTCGACAATCCCAACACGGACAAGATGAACCAACAAATCACATGGCATCACCTTGACTCGACAATCCCAACATGGACAAGATGAACCAACAAATCACATGGCATCACCTTGACTCGACAATCCCAACACAGACAAGATGAACCAACAAATCACATAGCATCACCTTGACTCTATCCACTACAATCGTTAAGTAAATACAATATTAAAAGATTCCCCGTTTTTAATATTCATTTAACTTAAACGATTTTCACAACAAACATTAAGTAAGCAAGACATTAAGAGATTCCCCATTCTTAATGCTCATTTAACTTAAACAATTTTCACAACACACATTAAGTAAACGAGACATTAAGAGATTCCCCATTCTTAATACTCGTTTAACTCTAATGGTTTTCAAATTTCACACAAAACAAATTCAAACATATTAAATCTCACAAGCATTAATCATGAACACGACAAATACGATGAACACAAATCATCACAACATACCACTCAAACACAACAAATTTTATTTACTCAAAATCATACATAAATGGGTTAAATTCATTTTCCACGAAACATTCATCAATATCACCAAAACCCCACGTTAGAATTTCACAGCATTAAATTCATTTTCTCCAAATCAACTCCAACCCTAATAAAATTCTTTTCCACACAACCACAGGTAAGGCCCTAAATGCAATCTAAAAGTTTGGAAGGAGCCCTTACCTTCATGTTAGCTTTAACGTGCGATCACGGCACCATGAGTAAATCCGGTAAATTTTCCGCTCGTAACGCTGCTTTCAAAGTTGGTTCCCTAGCACCGTAGCATGGTAGTGAGCAACTTTCCCTTCTATCTCTTCGCGAAACAAAGCTTAGATCTAGATGAAATGGGGAGGTTTGTGTTTGTCGGTTTTTTTGAAATCCCTAACCTGTTTTCGAATCCGAGAAGGAGGAAGGAGTTGGGAACTTGATCTTTCTCACCCACTAGCCTTGGGTTTCAATTTTCGAACTCAAAGGAATCAAGAAAACCAAAAATGGAGGAAGGAAGGAAAAGAAAGCTTTGCGAGGCAGTGAGAGGAAGGAGATGGAAAATGTTTTCTGTTTTCCTTCAGTTTTCCTTTCTCCCTTTTTCCTTTCTTTCTATTTCTTTATATCCTTTTCTTTCTATCCTTTTTCCTTTCTTTTTTCCCTCCAAACAAATATCTATATATATATCTGAATTATAATTAACAAATATCTCAAAATATCTAGATATTTATTAACATTACCATTTCGCCCATCACTTCTCAAACCACTTTTTGTTAACAATAACTACTCTCGTCGCAACTCAATTGACGGATGCAATTCTTAGCAGCCCAAGATATTTTTAACAAAACTCTCTAGAATTAAATTCTTCGTGAAATATCCACCGCAGTTAATTTAATTTATTGATCGACGATTAATTTTAATCGAGCATCAATATAACTTTTTGGTCCTTTAAACTCCCAAATTATTAACTTATGCTAAAAAGCCTCCGAGTTCAATACCAAAATACACTAAAATACATAAAATATGCTAAAAATTATGGGTCTCACATATATCACAACCTTCTCAATGTCATCTATTTTAGAAACTCATACATTCTTCTCAAGGATTGGAGCAAAATGTTTTTTGCTTTGTTCCTTCAGTATGACCATTCTCCAACAAATCTCATGCCTACTTAGATGTAGAAGTTCCATCAATCTTCTAAAAAAATTTCACATCAACACTTTGTATTGAGTAATGAGAGAATCTAACGGATCATCATATTGGGTAAGAGTTTTCACACAACTGGCTTGAACATCACATCTTCATCCAAAACTTAAGACATTAAATACAAGGGTCATGTCACCTAAATAGTGTTCAACATCTATTTTTCAGTACAATGTCAGACTCTGACTCACACTTGATATAACAAAAATATATCTCTCAAGTGTAAGTTCATGGATTCATCTACATATCCACCGCCTCTAGTGGATGTTTTTGGTCATGACAAGGTTTGAGGGATCATCACATTTGACAAAGAGCAATTATACAAATGGGTTGGACACTACTACACACCTTCTCCAAAACCCTTAAGAATTGGGTATATGGATCATCTCACGTATTTTTTAAGCATTTAGAGTTAGTTGTAATAATTTTTCGATGTTTGGATAGTTAGACATCTATATAGGATAGCTAGACTTAATTAGAAATTATTTTAAAGATATATAATCTAATAATCAATAATGTGAATAGATAATAATAAGATTAATCAATTAAGCTGAGTCATCAACTAATAAACGAGTATAATATAAGACAATTAGTCGCATATGTGAGATAGGTGTTGTTATATAATGATTGTTGATGATGAATGTTATGTCCTGCATGATATGTGTTGCAATGATATAGTAAGGCATGTTGGGGGGTTGTTCCATGAAAAAATATCAACAATCTAGAAAACCATGAGGGAGTTATTAGTAGGATGGTCTTACATAAAGGTGGGGAACTATTGAGGTGTTTTATTGAATATGGAATCTCCCTATACACTCTTATTCATGAGGCATTAGGTGGCTTCTTTACCTGTATCAACTCATAGTAAGAAGGATCGAACACAAAGTAGTTGGTGATGAGATTCTTGCCTTGTTATCATGCATGGTTGATATTATTATTTTTTATATGATTGTGACGTTGATTGTGATATTAACTATGCATTTAATTTACCTTACTACACTTGATTATATCTTTGAGAGTGATGGACTCACATTCGTTTCTTTTCACTAAGGCTAGTTACACAATACATTTGTAGGTAAATGATTATATGACAACAAATAAAGCAATTGACAACGAGGAAGACATGGAGCGATTGAATGCCAAAAAACAGTATATAATAGTTTATTTATGTTGATCTTCGACATTTTAGGCGACTAATAAATTGAGATTGTATAGAGTCAACTTTGATAAGTGTGACACGTGTGCTTGTTTCCATGGAATAAAAAAATTGTGAAAATGTGAATAGGCACATCACTTCCCACTGGATCAAAATATGACATGTGTTCGTTGTGTGTACGGACATTTTGTTGTTGAACTCACAAAGAGGTGTTTGTCTTCATCAGTGACGTGATTTTTTTCTATAAATAAAGGCAACCTAGAGGCACAAAAAGGATATAAAAAAATCATATTTATATGCCACAAGATTATGTCACATTTATTTTTAAGTCATTTCTTCTTTTCGCTATTGCGGAGAGTAATTGATGGAATTTCATTCTGTAAAATATCATTGATTAATGTTTGATGTGTGTGTGCAATTAACTTCAATATTTCTAAATTATGTCGTTGATCTTCCCATTTACATTCAATGATAATAGATTGTGTTAATGTACAACACAATAACACAATTAACAAACAACCAATATGACAAGTTCCTATTTGTTAGTTTATATGCCAATGCATATGATCCTAAAATTTTCAGCACTACATATAACAATTTATATCAAACATTCTACAAAGGTAAATTTGTCTTGCTTTGAAAACTCAAATACTCTTGCTCGCAATTTTGTGCCCAATACCACACTTGAGTAATGGTTTAAGACACACTATGTATGCAAGAAGGATTCGTGTTTGTTAATAAGTCAAGTAAGACTACCCGCAAAAAGTATATCAGTTTTGTCTTCAACTTGTCCTAAATCAGTTAGTTTAGTAACATGGTCATCCAAATAGCATTAGTAACATGTTGTTACTAATCAATTCAACACATACAAAGGCAAATCAACTATAAATCAAAAAGACGTACAGCTCATATGAAGTATATACTCAAACTCAACATAAACAGTATTATAAAATATCATATGTTAGGACAATAAAATTATAGCACCTTCACTCCAAATGGGAAAGTGAATGGAATGATACCCTTATCGTTTGAGAGCTTTGTTATTATAATCCATACATAGCCATCTTGATTTTATATACTCTATGATGTAGCTAAATATCATTAGAAGGGGGGTTGAATAGGGATATTGTTGTTTAAAAATAATTTTTGAGTGTTTTAAAAACTATCCTCTCGTTAAGGATGGCAAGCTCGAGGATAGGATTTTTAAATCGTCATATCTTAGTTGAGCAAAAGAGAAAGAGTAGAATATGAGAGAGAGACACACACAATTTTATACTGGTTCACTAAAAGATGGCTACGTCCAGTCGTCACACCCTTGTGAGATTTCACTAACTTTCAAACTAAGCAACCTCACGCCGAGGATTATTACAAACTGTGTATTCTTTAACTTCACCAAGCTTACAATAAATTTTCAAATATTTCCAAGTGTAACTCACAAGGAAATTGCAAAGTGATATGAGAGTGATTGATACTAAATACTTTCTCAAAGGATTTACAAAGATATAGTGTAGGATCAAAGAAAGTATGAAGTGAGCATGAGTTTTTGCTCTTGATAGCTTTAAGATGCTTGATCTTTTTATGCAAATGTGTTGTGTGTCATCTAATAGAGAGCTTGTTTGTATTTTATAGAGATCCAAGCTCTTTGATGAACGTTGGAACTTATTTCAAACATTCCAAGTTTTTCATCATAATTACAAAACTTCCATTGAGTCCTTTCTACATCAAGTAGCTGCCATCCTCTACATGCCTACCTTTCTTGTAACTTGATCTTGATAAGCCCTTGTCAATTCTCTTTTATCAGAAGTGCACAGCTGTTAATTTGACCATGTGAGCTGCATTTTTCGAAAACTTTAAGGTATAGGTTGATTTCATCTTTTGAGGTGATGTTGACAAGAGAGAGAAAACCACCCTCTTAACTAGCCATCACATGTGATCCTCCATTTTTGGCTTATTTCTAGTTGCCTTTCTTTAACTTGACTTCTTCATGTATACATTCGTGCAAGAACAATAAATGATCTGATTTTAGCCTTTGCACATGCTTGATAGGTCGCTTTCAACTTTGCTGAACCATCCTCAGCCTAGTTTGCCATCCTCTGGATTCTAGATCTAGCTATATTCATCTTTTTCCTTTGACCTTCTGACTTTTGATTTTAAATACTTTATTTATTCATGTTTGACATTGTTGTGCATTTGAATAAACACATTAGTTCTGGTGAGGGCACATGTTGTGCAAATCTGAATATTTTTTAATTTGCAGGCCATCCTCACGGTTAGCAATTTCCATCCTCATGGTTTTCAATTGCAGCAATTTCCATCCTCACAGTTTTCAATTGCGGTAATTTCCATCCTCAACATTTTCCATCCTCAGATTTGAATCATATTTTACTTCCTTTTGCCTTAATGATTAACAACCTATTTTCTTGTATGAATACACTCAAGAACACATGTTAGTCATTAACCACAATCATAATCTCTTAAGCAATTTTGTTATCATTAAAATCATTTGAGAGATTTTGTCTCAACAATGTCCCCCTTTTTTATGATGACAAAATTCTTTAGATTATGATTTTAAATAAGACAAAGATAAAATGTTTATGCTCCCCCTCAATCATATGTGTAATAATTTTTAAAACTAAAAACCATTACTCCCCCTAAATGTATGCCAAAGTGTTGAGATAACATGATTTTAACCTTACATAACACATCATGATAATAAGATAATAATTTAAAGAATTGTTCAACACTACATACACATGGGTTCATAGGCAACACAACAATTCAACTTAACAAGCATAAGCAACACAATAATTCAAACAGTTTAACACAAAACAACATTAACACAAAACAACTGGATAATCAAAAAGCATAATCATTCTCCCCTTGAATTTGGCAGCAGCAAAAAGAAGTAACCACATGTTTAATCAGATAAGGAAGGCTCGACCGATGAGGATGAAGGAGATGGAACAACAGAGGAAGGTTGGGCTGGTAGCTCAAGAGGATGATCTCCAGGAGCAATAGTGGGAGCCAAGTGTTTGGTAACCCATTTAAGAATGAGACCAAACTGAACCAATGAGTTCTGAAAGTGAGTGAAGTTGTGAAGGATTTTCTTTTGATCCTTCCTAATCAATTTGACCAGGTTCATTTGCTTATGTTCCTTGCTGTCCTCAGTCTTTGTGCTAGGAATCGAATCCTTAGACTTATTATTTAGACTAGAACTCTTATTCTTAGAGCTCCCAGCCTTGTCCTTTGAATGGTTATGAGTTGTGGCAGTGAAAAAGGATTCAAGGGAACTGAACCGACCTGGGACCTCAGGTAGAGGTTAGGTAGGTTCTTCATGAGCTGCAATAGGAGGAATAGGAAGTTGTTGCAAAAGATCTGGTTGTAGGATCACATTTTCTTCCATTTTCACAGTTGGAGGAGAGGCCATAGGTATATCCATAGGAGAGGGAGGATAAGACAAATTAAGATCAAAATAGAGCTCCTCACCATCTTCCATATTATGACAAGGGGTTGGTGTAAAGGTATCCTCAAGGAGTTGATCGGCTTCATGAGGAGGAGTTAGATTGTGGATTGGTGAAGCTTGAGGAGATGGTTGGACAGGTGAGTTCAGAGTAGGAGAGTCATTGACTAAAGATGGAGTATGATCAGGAGAGTTACGCAGTGGAGAGGTAGGTTCTTGAATGAGTGGTGATGGTATATCCTCTAGTGGTGGTTGAATGGTGGCTGTTTCAAATTTCTGAGCGGGAGTAGGGGACTCTTGTGTTTTTCCTTTCTTGGAGGCAAGGAGGTTTTCATGCTTAAACTTCATTTGTTTAATATTCTTGATTGAAAAGGTGTTATTGAAATGGACAAACGGTTCATCATCGAGTGGGACTTTGAAAATTTTGAAAACATTAGTTAGTAACATTCCATAGGGAGCAGATCTTCCCATCGAAGCAACATTCAGCATAAACCAGAAAATTACATTTCCTAAGTAAAGAGGAGAGGCAGTCATTAAGTGATGGATGATCATGATATCAAGTTCCATGACTTTCTCAAAGCTTCCAGCTCGAGGTGCAATAGAGGGCACACAGATGTTGTGTAGGATACGGCAGATTGGACGGAGATTGGAGGCCACTAAAGGTTTTGGAGATTTGATGAGATGGTTTTCAAGGACAGAGGTCCTGGTGATGAGACATCTTGAATACCATCTTCCTGGTTAGTGGTCGGCTCCTTCATTACTTATGTCAAGAGTTTGACATAGTGTGGTCAGACTTATCTCCATATGAACTCCTTTTAGCATCATACTAAAACATGTGGAGTATTTTGAGCCATTTGCAGCAGCATAGAATGCCCGGACTAGGCGAGGATATTGGGGAGAATGAAGTCCATCCTAGTTGATCAAACATTTCTTCCACATTAAATCCACCTTGTGTGATATCAGCCAGATCAATGATCTTTCCATTTACAATAGATTTGTTTTGCCATTTTAAAACATAATTTGTTTCTATATCAGCCGAATCAAACAATGAGGTAATATCACAAATGTTTACTGATGAGGATGGGGGTTTTGGAGTAAAAGGTTTAACTTTTTTGGGAGTTGAGGCTTTGGATGTGGATTTCTTAGCAAGCGGCTGTTGTGGAGGTTCTGAGGGCCAAGTATCCTCTGATTCATCAGAGTGGATGATATGAACGGTATTATCTTGAGGGGTCGCCTTTTTTGATGAAACAGCTCCAGACATGATTCTGGAGGAGCGTTTGATCGGAGCTGAGAAAGATGAGTTTTTCAACGGTTTTGGAGTGAACGAAGGAGAAGCGGAACTTTTGGAAGGCTGAGAAGAAAGAATGATGGACAAAGAGGTTCCTTCATATTGGGTTTCTTCATTGTAATCAGATTCAGTGCTTGAGTAAACATCTTGATTCTCTTCTTGTTCTTGATAAGATATTTTTTGTTTTGTAGTTACCTTGGTTCGAGCCATTGGGAAAAAATGGTGTGGGAAGAAACTGATGGGTAAAAAGATTTTATTTGAACGGATGATTGATGAGGGAAAGGGATAGAGGATGGAAGAATAAGAAAAAGGAAAGATGGAAGATGTGCAGATGAGCGTGGGAGGAAACGTGTGAGAGAACGGAAAAATTTAATGCGTCGTATGCCTATATATGACCTAGCGTGATGATGATTTGGACGGCTGGAGACACGTAGCCGTTTCTGCATTAAATGCACGGCGTGAAACAAGGAGGCATGCGCCACGTGTGTTGACCAATGAATAGGGAGGCGCGTGCTCTCTTCCTAGTCTGACAGGTCACGTGAAGTTACACCAATAAGGATATTCCGTCCTTTGGTGGTTTTACTGTCCTCACATGTTTAGACTCAAAATGAATATTCATATTCAAATAAAACAACAGATATTTTTGGATTAATTTTTAATAAAAAATTAATAATATATTAAAGGAACACAATCAAGATAAATCAATTAATTTAAGACAAATTAAGAATTGAGAGTTCCTCCAAGATCTTTTTGAACCTATCCTCTTGGAGAGGTTTGGTAAAAATATCTGCTAATTGATTTTCAGTGTCAATAAAAATCAGTTCTAAATCCCCTTTTTGCACATGATCTCTTATAAAATGATGTTTAATTTCAATGTTCTTGGATCTAGAATGTTGAATGGGATTTTTAGAAAGACTTATTGCACTTGTATTATCATAGAGGATGGGAATTTTTGTGTACCTTAGCGAGTAATCCTCAAGTTGATTTTTGATCCAAAGTAGTTTTGAGCAACATTGAGCAGCTGATACATACTCTGCTTCAGTAGTTGAAAGAGCAATGGTACTTTGTTTTTTGCATGACCAACTTATTAGTGATTTTCCAAGAAATTGGCAAGCCCCACTTGTGCTTTTTCTTTCAACTTTGACTCCCGCGTAGTTCACATCACAGTAGGCTATAAGGTCAAGATTGGAAAACTTCTTGTACCAAATTCCCAGATTTATAGTGCCAACAAGGTATCTAAAAATCCTTTTTACAGCAGTGAGATGACATTCTTTAGGAGAGGATTGGAATCTTGCACAAAGACTATGTTCGGTCTGCTATCTGTTAAATACAACAAGGATCCTATCATCCCTCTGTACTCCTTTTCAGATATTGGAGTTCCTTCATCATCTTTGTGGAGTATGGAGGATGGTGCATAGGAGTTCCCATACTTTTGGCTGAACTCATGTTATATTTGTTGAGCAAATCCTTGGTGTATTTTTCTTGTGATATAAAAATACCATCCGCTCGTTGTTTAATTTGCAAACCAAGGAAGAATTTCAATTCCCCCATCATACTCATCTCAAACTCACTTTGCATGAGATTTGAGAAATCTTTACACATCTTTTCATTTGTAGATCCAAAGATTATGTCATCGACATATATTTGAACAATCAATAAATCCTTCTCAAGTGTCTTCTTGAAAAGAGTAGTATCAATATGTCCTCTAATGAATCCATTTTCTTTTAGAAAAGAACTTATCCTCTCATACCAAGCTCTAGGAGCTTGCTTTAAACCACAAAGAGCTTTGGAGAGTTTGAACACATGGTTCGGCCGCTTCTCATCCTCAAACCCAGGAGGTTGACGAACATACACTTCCTCATTTAAGAACCCATTCAAAAAGGCACTTTTCACATCTGTTTGAAATAGCTTTATACCTTTATGAGTAGTATAAGCTAAGAGGATTCTTGTTGCTTCAAGTCTTGCTACAGGTGCGAACGTCTCATCATAATCAATTCCTTCTTGTTGATTATACCCTTGAGCCACTAGTCTTGCTTTATTTCTAATGACTTCTTCATCCTCATTTAATTTGTTTTTAAATATCCATTTAGTCCCAATAATAGATTTGTCCAGAGGATTGTGTACAAGATTCCATACCTTGTTTCTTTCAAATTGTGAGAGTTCTTCCATCATAGCTTCAACCCATGATTTGTCACCAATAGCTTGATCAATCGTGGGTTCAACTTGTGATATCATGGCCATGTTGGTAGTGCTTTCCATTAGAGAATTTATGGTTCTAACTCCATCCTCAGTATTCCCAATGATTAGATTTGGAGGATGATGTGTTACTGTTTTCCATCCTCTAGGAAGTTACTGAGAGGTTGGGTCAAACTCATCCTACAAATCATCAAACTCATCAAAAATAATATGCATGGATTCCTCCACAGTGTGAGTCCTAAGATTATATATTCTATAACCTTTTGACGTTGTGGAGTATCCTAGAAAAATTCCTTTATCAGATTTTGGGTCAATCTTTCCCAAATTTTCTTTATTATTTAGAATGTAGCAATAACACCCAAATATATGAAAATAGTAAATATTTGGTTTTCTCCCCTTTCATAATTCATATGGAGTTTTGTTTAAAAAATTTCTAATGGATGCACGATTAGAAACATAACAAGTAGTGTTGATGGCTTCGGCCCAAAAATATTTTTCAATGTTGGCTTCATTCAAAATAGTCATAGCCATTTCTTGTAGGGTTCTATTTTTCCTTTAAACAACCCCATTTTGTTGGGGAGTTCTTGGACAAGAAAAGTTGTGAGAAATACCATTTTCTTCAAAAAGATTTTTAAAAGATTCATTTTCAAATTCACCTCCACGGTCACTTCTTACCGAAACAATTTTTGATCCTTTTTCGTTTTGAATCTTTTTGCAAAAATGGTGGAATTCCTCAAAGGCTTCATCTTTATGTTTTAAAAATAACACCCAAGTAAACCGAGAAAAATCATCAACAATTACAAAACCATATCTTTTTCCACTATGACTTGGAGTTTTGATAGGACCAAAAAGATCAATGTGAATAAGTTCAAGAGGATGATTTGTTGAAACAAAGTTTTTAGAGTGAAAACTACTTCTAACTTGTTTTCCTTTTACACAAGCTTCACAAACTTTGTCTTTTTCAAAATTAATTTTTGGAAGACCTTTTACTAATTATAGATTTGCTAATTTAGAAATAGTGTTTAAGCTTGTGTGACCAACTCGTTTGTGTCAAATCCATTTATCTTTTTCAATAGATACAAAACAAGATTCAGTGGGTAAATCATCAAGATAAAGTTCATATAAATTCTTTTTTCTAAACTCGGAAAAGAAAACTCTACCCGAGGATGAGTGCTTAACCTCACATAGAGTAGGCTAAAAAATAACTTCAAAATCATTATCACATAATTGACTAATGCTTAGCAATTTATGTTTTAATCCATCCACATATTGAACATTTTCAATTTTTGCAGAATTATTCTTACCAATAATACATGTTCCTTTTATTTAAGCTTTATCATTATTACTAAATGTGACTGATCCTCCATCCTTTACCTCCAATGACATGAAGCAGTGCTTATCTCCTGTCATATGCCTTGAGCAACCATTGTCCAAGTACCAAGGCTTTCTTTTGTTGATTAGAGGATGAACCTGTTTTAGAGTTTAAAAGAGACTTAGGTACCCATATAGCTTTGGGTCCTTGTTGGTTAGTTCTTCCTCTTGTGAGGACTTTCCTTTAATGATAGAAAATAGAATCATGGTGCCCAAGTTTACCACAGAATGAGCATGCTAACTTTACATTGTTAGCTTTCTTCTTAGCATGACAAACTGTGGAAGTATGCCCAAGTTTTTTGCAAAAAGTGCATTTAGGCCTATCCTCTCGTTTTTTAGGCAAGAAAAAGTTTCCATATCATTTTTGTTTTTGAGAGCTTTTAAACCCAATACCAGCCTTGTCAAATATTCCAGATTGAGACCCCATTATTTTTTGAAATGTTTCTGTACATTTGACAAAGTTGGAAATATCATTTTTTTAGTTCCCTAACCTCAGTTTTCAAAATTTCCTTTTCTGTATCCTCGTCGGGAGGATGAGTTTAAACTATCCTCTCGTTAAGACTTTTTTGTTTCTCAGAATTTTAAAAGTGAGATTTCTGCAAATCTTGAATGATTTTAACATATTCATCATTCTTTTTCTGAAGCTCCTCATTTTGTTTCTTTATCTCAATAAGTTGGTTTTTTTGAAATATACAAGTTTGAGATAAAGTGTTTGAGTCATTTAGGACATAGATCAGAAGTACGTACCTTTTCAGTTTCTGATTTTTCCATGAGATAGAGGTTGGCCTCTTCTTCCTTTTCTTGCTCTGAGGATGACTCGTCACTATCATCCCAAGTAATCATCATGGATTTGTTTTTGTATGGAAATTTTCTAGATTTCCTTTTGTTGAGAGGACACTCAGTTTTGTAGTGTCCCATCTTGTTGCATCCATAACAAGTTATTTGACTTTTGTCAATTTTTTCTTTTTGAGGAGATCCTCTATTTTGTCCTCTTCTATTTATCATCCTCTAAAGTCTTCTGGAAATCAGAGCGAGTTCATCCTCATCCTCAGACAGAGCATACTATGCGTTTTCCTTTGTTATGCCATCTTCATTCTTCTTGGAGGATGAACTTTCTGTTTGGCTGGTTTTTAGAGCAATCATTCTTCCCTTTTTGTTTGGTTTGTCAGCCAACAACAATGGTTCATGAGCTCTTAGAGTTCCAACCAAATATTATAATTTCATGTTGGTCAAATCTCTTGCTTCTATAATGGCAGTTACCATTGGCCTCCATTCTTTTGGTAAACTTCTTAGGATTTTTCTTATCCTTTCTTGAACGGAGTATACCTTTCCAAGACATCTCAAGTTATTTAATATGATTGTTAATCTTGAGAACATTTCATCAATAGTTTCCTCCTCCTTCATTTCGAATAGTTTGAAATATCTTACTCCCATGTCTATCCTTGCTTCTTTTACATGGCTTGATCCTTCATGATGGATCCTTAGAGTATCCCAGAGCTCCTTAGCGTTTTTGCACTCTTCAACTCTATCATATTCTTCCCTGCTCAAAGCACACGTTAGAAATAAATGAGCTTTAGAGTTTAGGAGTACTTTTGCATTTTCATCCGCCGTCCATTGTGCTTGAGGTTTCTCATCGGAGGTTCCATCTGTGTTGTTGGTTCTGATGACGTGATCTCCATTTTCCACCACAGACCACATGTTGTTGTCTTGTAATATGAGAAATAGCCTCATCTTACCTTTCCAGTTGTAGTAATCTGTACCATCAAAGTAGGGAGGTCGGCTGGATGATCCTCCTTCAAGAATATACTTACCTTTTGACATTTTTCTTTGTGGATCTTTTTCTCTTACACTGTTAGGTGTATTTTTTATAGAAACTTGCTCTGATGTCAATTGATGCAGCTAAATATCACTAGAAGGAGGGGTTGAATAGAGATATTGCTGTTTAAAAATAAATTTTGAGTGTTTTAAAAACTATCCTCTCGCCGAGGATGGCTAGCTCGAGGATAAGATTTTTAAATCTTCAGATCTGAGCTGCGCAAAAGAGTAAGAGTAGAATATGAGAGAGACACACAATTTTATACTGGTTCACCCAAAGATGGCTACGTCGAGTCCTCACACCCTTGTGAGATTTCACAAACTTTCAAATTGATCAACCTCACGCCAAGGATTATTACAAACTGTGTATTCTTTAGCTTCACCAAGCTTACAATAAATTTTCAAATATTTCCAAGTGTGACTCACAAGGAAATTACAAAGTGATATGAGAGTGATTGATACTAAAGACTTTCTTAGAGGATTTACAAAGATATAGTGTAGGATCAAAGAAAGTATAAAGTGAGGATGAGTTTTTGCTCTTGATAGCTTTAAGATGCTTGATCTTTTTATGCAAATGTGTTGGGTGTCATCTAATGGAGAGCTTGTTTGCATTTTATAGAGATCCAAGCTCTTTGATGATCGTTGGAACTTATTTCAAACATTCCAAGTTTTTCATCATAATTACAGAACTGCCATTGAGTCCTTTCTACATCAAGTAGTTGCCATCCTCTGCATGCCTACCTTTCTTGTAACTTGATCTTGACAAGTCCTTGTCAATTCTCTTTTATCAGAAGTGCACAGCTGTTAATTTGACCATGTGAGCTGCATTTTTCGAAAACTTTAATGTATAGGTTGATTTCATCTTTTGAGGTAATGTTGACAAGAGAGAGAAAGCCACCCTCTTAACTAGCCTTCACATGTGATCTTCCATTTTTGGCTTGTTTCTAGTTGCCTTTCTTTAACTTGACTTCTTCATGTATAAATTCGTGCAAGAACAATAGATGATCTGATTTTAGCCTTTGCACATGCTTGATGGGTCGCTTTCAACTTTGCTGAACCATCTTCAGCCAAGTCTACCATCCTCTGGATTCTAGATCTAGCTATATTCATCTTTTTCCTTTGACTTTCTGACTTTTGATTTTAAATACTTTATTTATTTATGTTTGATATTGTTGTGCATTTGAATAAACACATTAGTTTTGGTGAGGGCACAGATTGTGCATATCTGAAGATTTTTTAATTTGCAGGCCATCCTCACGGTTAGCAATTTCCATCCTCACGGTTTTCAATTGCAGTAATTTCCATCTTCAACATTTTTCATCCTCAGATTTGAATCATATTTTACTTTCTTTTGCCTTAATGATTAACAACCTATGTTCTTGTATGAATACACTCAAGAACACATGTTAGTCATTAACCACAATCATAATCTCTTAAGCAATTTTGTTATCATTAAAATCATTTGAGAGATTTTGTCTCAACACGCTATACCTTCACAAACTAATCCACCACTCACTTAGTATCAAAATCATCTAGTCCTAACCTTACTCAAGGTTTTATAGCTCCCTAAAGTTTATGTCAAATTTTTTGCAATAACTAGTTACATATAATATTTAAGTTCACAATCAAAGTAATTTTCCAAAATAAATATCAATATCACATATAAATCTATCACACTCTTAAATTATTCATGCAACATTTTATTTCTTAAATTTAAAATTATTTGAAAATCAAACCACTAATACCAAAATTTCATGTTTATGTTTCAAACAGTAAATTTCTACATTTTAACATAAACTTCGTCAATTTTATTCATGTGCTAAAAATTAGCAAATGAATACTCTATACAAAGCTTAGCATGTATAGTTTTCAAAAATAGTTTTTGATTTAACAACCAGTAAGTCACGTGTTTCAGTTTCTACGAAAAGGCTTCATATGTACAAAAAAGGACAACTTCTATTTGATGAACTGTTAGCCTATTTTAACATATAAAAACTACTTAAAATTTTGTAAAGTCCATGTTCAAAGTATAGATAAATAAGTCTAGTTTCTGTTCCAAAAAGAATCATTGAGAAATGACTAATAATTTTTTAGTTATCATTAAAATACTAAAAAAAAGTCAAATAAAAATTTACATTTTCAAATTCACAAATCACGTGTAAAACTTTCCTAAACGAAATAAACTTTAATAATATAAAAATTCAAAGCATACAAGAACATTCTCATATTTTTACTTTCATAAAAATCACTACAGAAAATTCAGTTTATTATATAGACAATAAGATTTGTTTGAAAAATAAAACACAAAGCAAAATTGTTCAAAGTAGTAATTTATAATAACTATGAATAAAAAGTCAAATAAACTTGTAAAATTTTGAAACTTTTAGTGGAAATAGACAACACATTTAAGAACAAAATTCAATTGGTCTCAAGATGAAATTCAAAATCAATAAAGTAAAACAAATCATGCAATAGAACTGGGAAAAAAAAATTGCACCCTAACAACCATTTCTACAACTATAAATATTTTCTTCAATTTTCTAACACTTTAAAAATCCTTTATATCAAGTTATAACATCTAATTTTTTTTTATTTTTTTTACAAAACTAACCATTTTAATTAATTTGATTAGACATAAGTAACAATATTTTCTACTATTAAATTACTACCAAAATTCTAAAAACAACCTATCATTGAAAAATTATATTTAAACTAATTCAAAAGTAGAGAAATTATTTTTCTATAAGTCCTAACATCACAATCATTCTAAATAGATTATTATCATGTTTTCTAAATTAAATCATATTCACATTCAATAAAATAGTGAAAAAAATAAATAAATAAAAAGTAAATAATAGAATGTTTCTTATTTGTGATGATGAGTCTCCAAGATGTCTACTATATGTACATAATTCACACGACTCATAGATTGTTGCTCCTATATCGTTTTGACTGACCATGTTTCATGCTCGAATAAAATCAGTCTCAAGACCACTAAACGAGGAAATGGTGACACTTTTTAAGTGTTATTGAAATCCACATCCCAATTGTATATATCTTTCTTATTCCTTTTATAACCATTTCTATTCTCAGTGATTTTCTAAACTAGCAATGTGAAACTTCAAATTTGGAAGTAATAAAAAGAATTAAAATAATTAAAATATATCTACATCTCAAATTTGATTTTCTCATAAAAAGAATTAAAATAAAATAAAAAAAGTACCCACACCTTAAATTTGAAGCTAGATCCTTGCATCCAAGCAACAAATTCATTTTACTAAGTGAGCTACAAGATTACTTATATGGAATTTGTTTATCACTCACATAAAATGATCAAAATTTATTCACTAAATAAAATTACTAGGATATATATTATTTTACTACATAGGAAAAATAATATTAATACAAAATATGATAAAATAATTTTTATAAGTAAATAAGCTCCTTTAATTTCTATAACTCGTACTTAAATAATTAACATGTTATTTTATTTATGCATGTTACATATATTAGAGTAGTAAAATCTCAATATAAATAAATCATTTAAAGCTACACACACGTTTAAATATTTTTCAACATCAAATACTTAGAATAGTAAGATCAAATCATGACTAAAATGAGACAAGATTAAGTTCATATATATCTAGTTGTTGGTTAAAATAATAAAATTTGCATCAATAATTAATATAAATTTAATTTCAAATAGATATTTGATTAAGGAAATTCTCGATTCTTACATTCTATCCCCCAAAAAATAGTTTCATCTTAGAAACTGACATTAGAAAACATCTTGAGAATGACTCACTCGCCTTATTTGTCACATCGAAATCTTCTCAAACCCTTTGAACACAACTCCTACAAAATTATTCTTGGAGTTCATAACTCTAAAGTCACATTCCTTAAGTTAGATAGTATTTACTCTAACTCAAGAATACCACCCACAAGCTACAAGTCCCCTATGGACCCAAACCTACACCAGAAGATCTCCAATTTTCTCTTAGTCCAATCACTTATTTGAGGATCAAGCTTTTGTAACAACTTCTCGTCAATATACCTTTTGTAACATCACGCTCGTATATCTTTATAAAGTGCTTCAAATTCTAATCTTCCATCCTTGATCCTATACTTCCACAAATTCAACTTGAATTATTCCCCCAAAGAGTTATAATCGATCATTTGACATGACTAAAACCTCGAATCAATGTTATTTACTACTTAAATAATTTATTCCTTACGATTTAGTACCACTTACTCGTCAATTACAACTCATACCCATGAATTGTTTCTTAATCGAAATATTTCATCCTTAACATCTAGGAGACGAAAGACTCTCATCAGACTGTCTCAATCCCAATTGCTACATCTACTAACTTACTATTGTCGTGTAACCCTCTTTATTGAACAACATCCACTGGAACGCTCCCTTTTCCATTCTAGTCTTTACTTACCTCCACTAGTTGTTTTATTCATTCTCACAACAATTTGCTACAATTCAATCATGTACACATCACAAGGTAATGTTAGCTTAATACAAGAAGGTATCTATGTACACCTTAACCATTCCATAATTTCTCCAATTACCCTCATTACTTAATCCTCTTAGAAAATATTATTCTAACCTCCAATTTGCCTTACTTGTTAGAGCTTTTCTCCAATGATACATTCTTTTATCCAAAAAATTAATCATTCTGCTCTAAACATATCTTATTCTTAGAGTAAGTTAGGTCTTTCTCATCTTAATCCTAACCACCCTTAACATAAGCCTGAATAATATCAATGAAACTCTTCAGGTCACATAATCTTAGAGATTGTTTTCAAACTTCATTCTAATTCCGTCTTAATCATCATCAAGACCTAATTCTACATCTTCCCACAATAAATGTTTCACAAATCCTCATTTACTTCTCTGCATTGTCTTATGACTTAGAGTTACTTCTTTTGACTCCTCACGTTCCACATTACATTCAAGTTTATAACATTTCCTATAAAATCAAGCATTAGCCACTTCACTTTTCTAAAATCCAATTTTGAAATTAATTTATATCTCACGCTCTCATATACCTTAATACTTCATCACGTATTCCCAAAATCCTTTTGTAATGTGTTGTGAAAATCTCTCCAACCAATATGGAATTGAACATAATCAATTTCATCTAAAGAACATTATTTGCACAATTCATAAGAGTGTCAACTCATATCACTTCTAACATTCAATCATTCACCTTTTTTCAATGTTTATTACTTCAAAACGTAAAAGTTAAAACCTATAGTATCGCACTCTACTCAATAACTTCAAAAAATCTTTCTACTAAGTTGGCGAGATAACGGAAAAACATAAAAAAAAATAAAAATAGATCTATGTAAATATTATTTATTTAAATAAAAGATTGAAAACAAATGATATAGAAGGGTGATTTCGAAACAAAAAATTCCCATAAATCACTCATTTTCTATTATAAATATAGTTAAGAAGAAGAATTAGAGGTAGAGAGAATTGACTGCTGCGGCACTAGTACTAACACATTACATATGAATTAACTAACAATTATTGAATGGAGACACATTCTTATTAGTATTTATCGTATAAACCAAAAATAAATAAATAAATAAAATGATTGCACGATGATTTTTGCCTAACAAACCAATAAGGGAGCCGTGAAATGCCTCACCCATTCCTCTGGTTGTCAATATCTATTCACCTAAAAACTAATGAATGGGGGGCACTAAAGGAAACACAAAAAAACAGAGTACGGTATTATTTTTATAAAAATAAAAGACATAAATTTTATGACAGAATAAAAAAAACATAATAATAATGATAATTATAATAATACATAATTTATTTTTAAGATATATTAAATAAATATTTAAAGTATATCGCTTGTAAATAATTGTCAAATTTATATGTTCACTTCTTAAATTTAAAATGTAAATTGATTTTTAAAAGGAACCTCAAAAGAAACATGCAAATGAAATGAACCGGCTTCACTTCAATACGGAGGATAGGAATTAAATCTAAATTATTTGTATAAAAATATTCTGAGATTCTTTTACATTGTATGACTATTTCTTAATCTATTCCTTTGTTGTCAATACCAGCAGTGCCATTACCCCTATGAGTACATACTGCAACAAAACAAGGAAGAATTAACATTCAAATGAGATCAATTCCAACATAAATAAATATTGCAGAGATTAAAATAAAATAACAAAAACAAAAAATAATAAATAATATATTTGAAAAGACTAAAAATAAAATAAGTTTTTTATAATCACTAAAAACAAAGAATGTTAAATTTACAAGGATAACAAAAATATTTTAGATTAATAAAAAAAATATTATATAATATTATATTAAGATTTAGATTATGTGCAGTTTAACTGCACGAAATCCCAAGATTTTAGTGGATCAAGATGAGACAATTTAAATTTAACAAGTTGTTTTAATTTTTTTAAGCAAAATTTCTTATTTTAAAATGTGAGACCAAACAACTAAAATAGTGTGACTTATTTAGTCACATATCAGTAAGGAAAATTTTCATGTAAAAGTTTACATGTAGTGTTCTAAATCTTTAAAATTTTAATGCATTCTTTAAAATCTAAACAATCTTTCAAATTTTAATGCATTTTTTCAAATTTTATTACAGTAAAATTTTGATTGAATATCTCCAAACTTTTCAATCACCAAAAAAGATTTTTAAAAAGCCTTTAAAATCATAATTCAATACAACCCTTAGAACTAGCAATGATATCTTCATTTAATTTAGATAAAAGGTTCCATTATTGTGTAGATATTTCATGAAGAGAAAAGAGCATGAACATAAAAATTTTCCGATCCTTTCTTGATTCCTTCCTTTCATTTAAAAGGAAAGTGGAAGAAATTTAGTATTTTTTTTTCCTGGGTGAAAATTAAACTTCCAAAAGAACAAACCTTGACAATAGGAAATTCAGACATGATTATTGTAGCCCAACCAGCATAAGGTACAAACCTGCAGAAAGTTCAATATGGTTTAACATATTACACAAAAGAAAATCATATATTCTGTAATTCTGAAACATAATATCACATCAGAAGCAAAAGCAAAAGCATTTAGGAGTGAGTCATTAGGGGGGTAATTAAGGGATAGGAACTAATTCTGACTTTTGAGTATAGAAGATTTTTTTTTATTAGTAGAGTACAGAAGAATATATTGTTCATTGATAGAAAATTTATATCACATTCATATACATTACTTTTTCAATTGTTCTATATTTTATTATAAAATATACTTTTTACTCTTCCCCAAATTTCTCACCATATGCAAACACTTTAACAACAATCATATACATTTAGAATAATGAATTTTGCAACAAGGTTCGCTACATGGGAAGAAAAGGAAACACACTACATAACCCAATAAATTAAAAACAGGATTAAACAATAAATAGCCCCTTTTTCTCACCACCTCCATAAATGAAACAAATGAATGAATCATCTTTGGAAAATAGTATTACACCCTTTCAAAGGTCACACCTATTATTTTCTTCCAGTAAAATTTGTGCACATGGGTTTGTTATCGCTTATTTTAAAAATAATCTTTATAAAAAAATTAATAATATGAAAATTATTTACCCGATAGCTTTTCCCAAAATATGCTTTTTCTCTAACCAATTCTGGCCATAATTGTATAAAACCCTGTCATCCATATCATTATTGTCTCCTGAAATAAGTAACCACGTAAAGAAATGAGAAGGTTCTGTCATTGGATGTAAAGGAGTTGGCAAAGCCAAAACAATAAAATTACACAATGAAAATAAAATAAAAACTTCAAGTACTAAATGTGATATTGACTATAAAATAGTAAGAGAAAAACTGGCTAGATATTTCTTTCTTTATATTAAGAGGATTGGAATATAATATAGAGATTTTATAATTTACACAAAATCTGTTTCATTATACCTTTAGTGAGTAATATTTGTTCTGTATCTTGACGCTCGTGGACCTAAAATAAAAGAACATTAACAAATTAGAAGTGACATCTATAGATTGAGCCAGAAAATCGATGTAGAAAAAAAATATAAACTATTTGCAAAATGTAGAAGTTGAAATAGTAAGCACAAATAGGGACTTATTAGAGTTTCAGCTTTACTGATTCAATGAACCATGGGGAAACAATCATCCAAATATAACAAGGCTAAAGTTAATATCAAATAAACTATACAATTATGGAGACTATATGGCTTACAAGATAGTGTGAAGTGAATGGATGTTAAAATGATAACATATATGTCAAACAAACCTCAATTACGCGGTGAACAATTGGAATATCACGTCCCTGTAAAATGAGCAGATATTTATTAGCAAAATATATAGAAGCAATCACATCAAAGATAAATAAATTATCATTGAATGGCTTCCTTTGGTTTATAAAAACTATAAATTATATAAACAATTTAAACCTGAACAATAAATTATTCTAGAAACCTCCATTAGCTAACATTATGTCATATGTCCTCAATGTTGACAGTAACAAATACTTTCCTTTAGCTAACCAAATTGACAGCAAAGGTATTTTGTGGTATGGTGTATTTTCTGCTCAGATTAATGCGCAAAATCTTTTCACATAGGATGACCAAAATTAAATGATTTAATTGAAGTTTTGAATTTCTATTTTCACCAATTCGCACAATTGGTTTCTCTATTTTGTAATCTAACTGTTTTGGTCTATTCTTCAGTTTTTTTATTAAAAAAAAGTAATGTAACATATTTTAATCGCCATATAATATAATATAATACGGTGATTAATACTATAACATTATAATAAAATTAGTTAATCCTCGTAAAATTGTAATAAAATCCCAGAAAGACAAAAAGTGTCGGAATTCAAAATAGAAAAAATAATTTTATAAATTAATAAAATAAAGAGATCAAAACTACAATTAAGATAAATTATAAGAGTGAATTGACAAATATAATAAATCCATGGAAACTATATGAAAAAGGTATGGCACTTACATTAATACTGAAAACAACAATGTCTCCTGCACGAATGGGATCCTTATTAGTATGCAACAACAAAATGTCACCCTGTAAGAGAAAATCAACCACAAGCTTTTATTAAACACTAACCTATACAAGTTAAGTCTCAAATATCAAAACAATAACAGAACTAATTAATTATTCACATTCTCGTGAGCAAACCATATTTTATTTTAATTAATCAATTTTAAAGAAATGGTGTTTAATAATACTGACTCGTTTAAAACCAGGTTCCATGCTTCCAGAAAGAACAACAACAACAGGAGATTCACTTCCAGATATGCACATAAACCCTTTCCATATTATTAGTGCTGATGTTACAATCAACCCTGAATTAATTTTGCAAGAAAGAAAAAATGATGATATTAATAAATAAAAAATTATTAACTGTAACATTAGTAATCGTCCTCTCATACAAGATTTGAACTCATCATGGAAGTGACAACGTAAAGTTCTTAGCAGTTAAATGATACCTCACACACAAGTATTTAATTAATATTAGCACACATTAATTTGGATTTTTTTCATCTATATTTATTTTCAAACAACAATTTTCAATATACTGCAACTTCAAACTAATATACAAAAATAGTTTACTTTTTTTTTACATGGCAAAGCGGGATGACAAAAAATTTGTCCATTGGGATGCCTGAAGAAAACAAAATATATTTTTGTATATTAATTTTAAAGTAAGATATACTAAGGTATTTCTCATCTCCAAATATTCTATTAATTTTAAAGTGGAGTATATTTGAAAAAAAAAATTGAAAAGAGGATATAAAAGAAAAAAGTTCGTTGAATAAACCATATTATGTTATATAAGAATATTAATAATGAATTCATAAAACAAAAATAATGAAATGAAGAAGAATGGGAAAGGCATACCAAGAGTGATGAGTTGGTGCAAAGCTTCTCTAAATTTAATGGACTTGACGGAGTCCACTGTGTCTGAAACAAAACCCATTGAGAATTCTTGTACAATTGAAATCAAACGAGATAGTTTGGGAAATTATTGAAAAATACGCTAAAATATTTTTATAACGTTAGCGAATTGTGCGACCAATTTTTACACAATCCAATTGTGTGTTTTGTACAATTGAAACTATATTTCCAATGTTGAATATCAATAAAAGTCGGAGTATATTTATATCTACGTGTATTATGTGAAAGAGAGGGAGAGACAGAGGGAGAGAGAGAATGTTGTGGGTCGCTGTTTTTGGGTTTTGGTCTGTTTGGAATAAATATGGAAACTGCATTCTTCGGGTTTTTTCAAATATAAAATATAGGCGAGTCAAAAAAACATAAATTTTACACGTCGATCCCCCAATGCTCATGCGACATGTGTCTTTTTCTAAAATGGAAATTTTCTTATCTCTCTTCTCTTGAATGCATTTTAAAGTATGTTGTGCTGTCATGAAAAGCAAAACAATAATAAAATTATTATTTATGTCATATGTATTTTTCGTTTTTAATTTATTATTATTATTATTATTATTATATATTGATTGCTTACTAGTATGAACAATAGTCTGGACTTATTTTTCAATGAAGTCTTTTTCTACGACATATTTTAGATGAATTATATGGTCAACTGCTTTTATAAATGGTCAACGGTAAATTAATGCTTTAAAAGGAATATTAATGATACTCTTTAGAATAGTCTTCTTATATATTATGAAAGAAACAATAATTCAATCCAGATAAAAATAAATAAAAATGTATCAGATATAATAGATATAAAGAAAAAAAAATATTGGAGTTTTTGGGTTTAAGTTGACGCAACATGTTTCAATTCTGTCAAAATTCTATAGTGAAGTAATATCAGAAGACATATCACTGGTAATTTCGGTTTCAACCCACAATTTTTACTTCAAAATTCTGATTTTTAACCTATAAATGGTGATTTTTGACTTTAAAAGCAAAAGTATTTATAATACAAAAATTAAATTGAATTGCATCACAATAATAATTTAGATGAATTTTTGAAAATTAATTTTCAAAAAATCTCATAGTGTTGAATCAATTAAACCTCAGGTTGAAACCAATTTATAATTATAAAACAGTTTAATATATTGAAATCGATTTTAAATCAGTTTTTATTAAAATAAATTCAAATCGATTTTCACTTAGTTGTTTAAAAGATATTGATTTTAAAATTAGATTTTTAAGTTACTCAAAGAAAAAAATAGTTCTACAACCAGTTTAACTATATTATTTATAATAAAAACTTATTTTTAAATCAAAAATAGTTATTTTGATTTGCATTTATTTGAAACTTTCTGATTTTTAATGTTTCATGTACATAAACTCATACATTAACAATGTGCAAGTGGCAACAACGGCTAATCTTCTTCAAATATAAAGTGTTAAGAATACGCAATATACCAAAAATTCTAACCAAATAGTCGAAGTCACCTTTTTTTTTTTACATTAAACACAACAAAGACACAAAAAGTTGAACGTTTTGCTTATTTATAAATCTTGGTTTTGCCCAAGACTCTATTCATCACCTGTTTGTGTGTATGCAATCATCTTTAACATTAGCATAAAATCACTTCAATGTTTCTAGTGTATTCACTTCTTTTAGAGTAGGGGTGACAATTAAGACGAAATGGGCTGAAGGTTCGAACCAGCCTACATAAGTTGTACAATCTCGTTTAACACATGGAAAAAATAGAATGATCACGAGGCAAGACGAATTGGCCAATGGAGTTAGATTAAAAAAATTTCTATTTTTACTTTATTTTATTTCTAACTTTAGTTAGTTTTTTTTTTACTAACTCAACCAACTAAAAGATTAAAATTGATTTGTTAATTAATCCAACTCAAACAAAAAGAGTAAGAAATAAGATTGTCACAGTGATTCTCAAATCGTAAAAGATAATAAGGATATGAATTCTATGTACAATGATTAAAAAAAAATCATATAACTTTAGTTTGTCAATTCATTATGAAAGTCAAAATATATATTCTGATGTTTATAAAATATATATTCTGATGTTTATAATGGAGAGTTAAATTCCATAATAATTATAATACATTTTTTTGAGATTGTTTAATGTTGGTGAATTAATTTTGAGACTTTTTTATTTTATTTTTATATTTATATTAATATTAATTTTGATTATGTTTTGGAAAAAATCTGCATCCGACCACGTTACTTGTTAGGTGTAAAATTAAAATCTCCACTCTCAGTGGAGTTCAGGTTTCTCCGCCTCGCACTGCACAAGTTCATATATATAAAATAATAATTTTAAAAATAATATTTATTATAATTAATATATTAAAATAATAATAATAATAAAAAAAAATAATTTTAAAATAATATTTATTATAAATAATATATTAAAATAACAATAATAATAAAAAAATAATAATAATGATACAATTTCAAACATATTAAAATCATATTTACTATAGAGAGGAGATTGTAATTTATAATATATAAAAATATTAAATATAATAAATATATAAATGTATATAAAATTTTAAAATAATACTAGTGGAGTAGATTCGGGGGCGGGGTGGGTGCATATCAACGCTCAAAATTATCCTAACTCTCGAGTTTTAGTTTTGGGAAAAATCCACATCCGATCAAAATACGTTTTTTCTGACTAAGTCGTGGCAAATTTAGGTGGACACATAAGAGTGTAAATTGTGTTATAATTCTTAGTTTTGACATTTGACTTTGTTGATTAATAATTTACTTTTATTATATTTTTAAAACATTAAAAAATAAAAAATAAATTTTTTTTTTTGACGGAGTATTTTTGAATCGATTACATAAGTTGATTAACTCTACCCTAGTTTTTGACGGACTAATCATAGAGCTTGACTAACCCGCTTTGTTATCCCAAAATGGTACCTAAAAAATCCACACAATGATGGGCCCTTAACGGGTTTGACATCTAAAACAACCCTAGTTAGACCCAAATTTACAATTTCCCGAGATTTATAAATCAATATTTTTAGCTATTCCTACTTCGTTTCGTCTCATAAACCCTGCTGCGTGCAACTCTCTCTCGTGTTTTTCACGAAAAACCCTAGCCCCTTTCTTTTCCATCTCTTTCAACACAAATCAACGACGCATAAACGATGGTACCATATTTATTTTTCTCTCTATCGTTCTTTTTTTCTCCCATTAACGTTATTGGAATAATTTTGTTCATTTAATTGTTTTTGCAGACCGGAGAAACAGTGAATCCAAAAGCTTACCCTTTGGCTGATGCCCAGCTTACAATAACAATAATGGATCTTGTTCAACAAGCTGCTAATTACAAGCAGCTCAAAAAGGGTGCCAATGAAGGTGTGTTTTTTTGTTTGTGTTTTGATTTCTGTTTGTTTTAAATTTCAATTTTTTATGCTGGAAATAGAGGCTTTTTTTTAAAAGGATTATGTTTGATTAATGATTTGTGCTACTATATGATTGGTTATGATTTTGTTTTAATTTATGTTGTTTGCTATTCAGCAACTAAGACACTTAACAGGGGTATTTCTGAGTTCGTTGTGATGGCAGCAGATACTGAACCCCTTGAGATTCTTCTTCATCTTCCTTTACTTGCTGAAGATAAGGTAACTTAGCTACAAATCATACTTGCCTTTGTTTTTATTGTGTTTTGTTAAACATTCCTTTGTTTTTAAATTCGCATGTGATTGTATTCCTATTTCCATTATTACTGTTATATTATTGTTATTATTATTGTTGTTGTTGCTGCTTCTGTCCTTGATGCTTTTGAATAACCTATGCCATCGACTGTCATTATCTAAATTGGTGGAGCTATACGATTTTAGGATGGAGTGTTATACTGTAAAGCCTAGACTCTTATAAGACTTTGAAAATTTACTCTCTTTTGCTATTTGTGGTACTGTCTACATAAATTTTTATGATACACATGGGAAATGTTTCAAATTTTGGTGAGCTAAACTAAACCTAATTCTCCCTCTCAGTCTAGAGATGCCAGACTATGTTCTGTTAATCAATTTGGCTGCACTCTCTGTAGTTAGATTGGGATTGAGATTCATGGTTATGGCTATGAAACCTCTACCTGTTCATTTTTCTCAAACGGGTGTTACCAGTGAGGTCACTGGTTTGATTAATTTATTATTGTGAATTTATCCAATGAAGTTATTTGTGAAGGTGTGAACGCTGTACCTGTTTGTGTAGTATCCAAAGATTCTGTGTTTTCATAATGTATGGTTTGGTTATATAAACTAATATCATAATGTATGTGTGATCAAGTTGAATATGTATTTTACTATTACATTAGGCGACAACGAACTTGCTATTTATTAAGAAATCTATACTTAATATTGTTTTCATTTGCAATGATGTAATATACTACCTGCGGGTACATCATGCTGTGTAATGGCTTTTTATTGAGTTTCTTCATGGCTCCTTACCCTATGTAGCTGTCAATTAGCTTACTTATTTCTGTTTCTTGAGCTTATGTTGTAGTTTATTATGAACAAGCCCAAAACCTATCTTTTAGCCAATAGCCGTTCAACCTTGTGATACAGCACACCTATTTTGATCCTTGATATATCAATAATCACACTTTGCACCACATTATGTTAATGATCTTATGCCAATCCTAGATCTCCAAACCGTTTTTCATATTGTAGCTAGGTTTACTATGTGATCAACCTCCTCTTGTATGATGGTTTTTTCTTTGTTTTATATTTAACAGTAAGGTCCTATTATTTATTAACTATATGATTATTTGATTTTTTAGAATGTTCCCTATGTATTTGTCCCATCAAAACAAGCCCTTGGACGAGCATGTGGTGTGACCAGGCCAGTCATTGCTTGTTCTGTGACAACTAATGAGGGAAGTCAACTGAAATCTCAAATACAGCATCTAAAGGTATGCATCATGCTTTGCTTTAATAATATTTATGTAGTTGCCAATTATATTAGTTGTTAATGTTTTATTAATACTTATATGAGCATTTGTTGTAATGTAGGATGCTATTGAGAAGTTATTAATCTGAAAAATGGATTTCGGTATGACGGGCTTCTTGAGTTTGCTGAGTGCTCCTTTTGAGGCTTTGACTGGACTAGTTGTGTTCAACTGGGAAAGGTGCTTTATATGTAAAACTACATTAATATTTATGTCTACTGTTTGAAGATTGAAAGTGCAATTTTAAGTTGGTGCGTGCAATTTTAACTGGTGTATTATAAGCTGTTTCAATGTTATTTTATTTGGGTGCTAATTTTGTTGGTTACAATCTGGGTCCTAATTTAACTGCCTGCTTATTTTTGTCTTTTGGTTTAAATAAAAAAGCGTGTAGACGCCCCGATATGCTACAAGGTAACATAAGTAATTCCTCTCATCTATTTCTGGTATAACCGGTTGATTTTTGCTTGTGGACTCCTAGCATGAACGAACTTAAATTTTAAGAACGGCACCGTTTCCAATTTCATCCACATAAAATGGAATATTAATTTTATTCTGCCAAATCACACCATACTTCAGTATATGAATTTTTAAATATGTTGAATGCCAAATGATAGAAATTTTCATCTCCTAATTGTGACAGAGGACATGATAATGAATGAATTTGAATTTGGATGATGATGGATCAAAATAATCTATCAATTCGATTATAATTCACTAATTTTATTTATAAAAATTCGATTCATCCACCATTATTCTAGAGAAATTTGTCACCCGCTCCATTTCAACAATTTTAAATTTTGAATTATTTTAAAGAGTTTTAGAAAAATTGTGTTCATATATATATATATATATATATTTTTTTTTTAAATTTTCCATTTTATAAGTTTTACATTCTTTTAAATTTTTACAAAAATTGCATAAGGGAAGCTTTGCATTTTTTGATTTTTTTAAGAAACTTTTAGAAAAAATTTATCTCGAAGATTCACATTCACCAAATTTTTTATAATTTTATTAAACTTTTAACAAAAATTGTATTTTAGAATTTTCATAATCATCTTAAATTTTAATTTTTTTTAAATTTAAAAAAAATGGACATTTAAAAAGTTTTACATTTATTTAAAATTCAAATTTCTTTTAAACTTTTAGAAACATTATATTTT
>JBBPBS010001045.1:4443738-4476683 GCA_037974835.1 Cicer judaicum | reverse complement strand
GTTAATAGTAAATATAAAAATTTACGGAACAAGTATTTGCCACTAATACATAAAAAAAATATGAGACAAATATTTATCATTGATAAATATTAAAAAAATATGAGACATATCTTTGTCGTTGATAAATATAAACAAAATATTAGATAAATATTTTTCACTAATGTATAAAAGAAACATGACACAAATATTCATCGAACGAAAAATTTAAAGAAAAGATATTCACTATTAATACATAAAAAAATACATAATAAATATTTATAATTGTTAAATATTAAAAACAAATATAGTATTAAATAAATATTTATTATTAATAAAAAAATAAATTTTTTGTTTAAATCTTAACGGGACACATAAAATAATAACGATGTAAAAAACTGTTACTACAGTTTTTAATATATTAAAAAAATAGTTTTATATATTATTTCTTTTAAAACAGTCTTTTAGTATGTAAAAATAAGGTGATTTGGATTTTAAAATGTCAACCCTTTAAAACAGAGGACAAGATTACCTCCTTGTAAACTACTTTTGTTTGTCTCATGTCTCATATTCTCCGATTTATCTCTCCACTCTTATGTCCACATTCTTCTTCCTCTCCTTGCCTGTCATGTGTTTTCCTGGACAACATCAATTTGATGATAACATAACAATTGGTGATACCAATTTGACTACGCACAATGTGTTAAGGTAAGTCAACACATAATCCTATAGGAGCTTTTCCTTACCCTTGGTGCAGTGGTGCTAGCCACTACTTTTTGAGAAAATGGTGCAAATTTAGAGTGTATAAATTTTGCTATGTTTCGTCTACCCGTCTTGACCTGTAAAATTTAATTTAATTATGTCTAAAATATAAGAACAAGACAAATATATGATATAATGAGAGATAAATTTGAATTACTTTATAAATTAGTCGTCATATTCTAAATTATTTTATGAATTATTATCATTTTTATTAGTTTCATTATAACTAATAAAACAATTAAATCTGATACGAAAGTAACTATATTGCAAAATATTCTCTGAAGTTTTACCACCAATCTTCTTATTAAGAAGGAACGAGTGAATATTTAGCCGTACAATTAGTGATATATTTGCACACCACTTGTTGGATTGTATTTAACATATACTTGTTAAAACGAAATGATTGTATTTGTATCATTGTTTAATATAATTTTTTTTAAGTCACATATTTTTTTTTCTCTTACTAAAATGTGTCATGTAAAAATATATGAGTTGTGAATTACTTCTTAATTATTATTATTATTATTATTATTTTTAATTTTTTTAATTTTTTTTTAATTTATGTATTACTATTAGGTGACTTTTCTTGAACTAATTCCAGTAGTACCTTTGTATTATTCCATCTTTAGTAGACTTATATCTTATCTGTAACTTTTTTGTTGTACTATTTTTTCTTCAATTTTATTCTCGTGAGTGTTTCAATTAAGAATTTTACTGAGACAATTGTACTTTTCCATTGTTTCTTTGGCGGTTTTGAGTTAGTCAAGCTTGTTTCTTCCATTTTATCTTTTGAATAATATTTATTACGATGCATCAAATAATATAAATTTAATTTTATTAAAAAAAATGATAGAAAGTGGATTTGAATGATTAACTTAGTTGTAACGTCTAATTTATTATAAAATATTTTTAATACATATCTTATAATAAATTAAACATTACAACCTTATTATCTTAAAAAACATTATTATCTTTTTACTTTACTTTAGCATAAACATGTCTTTGTATATAGGACCCTCCTTGTATTAAAGTAGGAGTCTGGAAAAAGTTAATGAGCCTACGTTAATCGATCATCACAAGGAGATCAATTTTGTATTCTCATAAAAGAACATACTGTGTCAATGATTTTAATATTTCATACAACTAACAACATAACAAAAGCAATGCGTCAATATATGAAATAATATCTGATACATTAAATGCCTCTGCGGCTTACACTAACCCACTGAAGTTTTAATTTTGATATGAAACTACAACTAGAATTAAAAATCTGCTTATTTCATTTTAATTTTAATTTGGATTGTGGGTTAGTCTAATTTCGAATGCCAATAATTAACATTTGAATTTTGAGTATATTCAACTTTTCATTAATTTTTGGAAGTAAAAAATATAATCAAGTAAACATATTTTACTTTTTATGTTGAATTCATTGTTAAAGTAAATTTATTTTACACATTTAATTAATCATATTTTATTATTATGCCATGAACATTATTTTTATATAATATCTCAACAAATATTTAGGCGATAAAATTATCTAATTAAATTCCATTACATCGCTATAGGTTGCACATTATTTAGGTCCTTCAAAGTAGTCACCATTTGCTTAAATAAATATTATGTAAGATATATTTGTATAAGTTTGTGTTTTATAATATTTAATCACTACTAGGGATGAGAATAGGTTAGGCCGTTCGTAGGGGCCTATGACCTGACTACTTATGATCTGACCTGACCTATTTAATAAAAAGGCTAGGCTCAGGCTGTTTTTAAAACCTATTTATTTAAATAGGTCAGACTCTCAGGCTTATAAAAAAGCCCATTAGGTCTGACAGACAGACCTATATATATTTATTATTTATTAATATTATTTTTTTATTATTATATTAATAATATTATTTTCTATTTTAAATTCTATCAATTAGGCAATCACTTAGTAATCATTCCATATTCAGTAGTCATTCCATATTCGGTAGCGGTTCTATATTTAGTAGTCGTTTCATATTCGGTAACTATTCAATTAGTCAATCACTGAATAATTGTTCCTTATTTGTTTAAGAGGTAATAATTGATGCATTTAAAAAGGCTTTTAAAAAGGCTTCCAGGCTAGGCCGAAAAAAAAGCCTATGATAGGCCGTAGCCCAGGCTTATGCCGAAAAAATAAATTGTAGGCCAGACTCAGGCCTTTCAATGCCTGGCCTGGCCTATTTCCACTCCTAATCACTACACTTTGTTTGGTTCGAAAACTTTTTATGATATACATACTATGAGAAAATTGATTTCTAGTGATAGATAAAGTTTGTCATTAAAAGTCACACGATATTTCCCTACTAATTGAGTCATAAATTTATTGCATAAGTGATATAATAGTTGATTTTGAAGAACCACTTCCTCTAACTAATGTTAATGTTTTACCTGGTGAAACTTTTAGGCAAAAATCATTTAGGATCACACTGTTTAGTTTTGATGGATACACCAATTTAACATTCTTAAATTCAACTTCTCCTAACACTTTCTCTAAAATATCTATTTTCAAGTTTTCATAATTTATCTTTGGAATTCTATTTATCAATCCTTTATTTTTTGTCTTGGAACACTTGCTTATGAGAAAAACTTCAGATTGGATAAACCAACTCCTAAAGCTCTGTCCAACAAAAAAATTAACAAAAATCATAAAAAAAAGACACTATTGAAACACAAGATTTCAAAATCACGATCAAGTTAGAATTTTTTATACTTTTGAGAATCACAATCAAATATGATTGATGAAGTCTCATTTATGGTAACTGAGACTTAAAAACTATGATGACATGACCTTAACCGTGATCACATACTATTTTTAAAATATTGCTTAACCCTAAAACTAAAAAAGTACAACATGTCTGAGCCAACACTACTAGAAAAAAATCAAATTACTAAAAAAAAAATTATAGATGGAAAATTTCTAGAAAAAGTTATAAACCTTAACTTTAGGGACAAGAAAATAATATTCTTTATTTTACTTAGTATCTCCCTTCACTTGTTCAATAAAACCATAAAAAATTAGAATATGTTTGTGACATAATAAACTCATTGAATTCTAATTCTATTTTTCAACTACTAGTTAGTATTGTCAAATTTCAAGTGCATTTGACATAATGTTAACAATTATTAGTTACATATTCAACAAGTGAATTATATCCATAAATCATATATGTTTAGCTACAGGTTGTAAGGCCTTATTAATTTGTGGATTTTTCAGAAAATTGTACTTGGAAAACGACAACAAGATTTCAAGCAAATTCTCCAATGTTTTAACTCTATAGTTAGAATGAGAGGGAGAGCTAGAACTTGCACGTCAAGGAATCTTGCCAAGACAAGGCACACGTCTTATTTTTTTCATGCCCTTTAACTTTTGAGTAAATATCATGTTTGTAGAATCTTGAGTGGTTTGAGAATTATTTGAGCTTTATGTCTCCTCTATCATATGCTTCTTCAGTTCTTCCTACATTTAACACAAAGTGTTACAGTCAATTACAACATTCAACAACATAAGATTTGCATTCTTTAATGGACAGCTTAGGAATAAAAAAAGAAAGACCACTGGCTTAAAATTTGCATTAACCTAAAAACAACATAAGTTAACCTACGAAGGGGACAGAGAATATTCTAAAATTATCCATTATTCATGTTTTTCACAATAAGACTTTTGTTATTATACATGAAAAGAAAGTTACATAACACATTCAAGTTTTGAAAGTTAGGCACAATAAGATTAATTCATGAAATCTAATAACATGAACTATAATATAAAATTGGACAGACCATCTCATGAATTAGTCTTGGAAAATTCTTGGTTCCCATGCAATGTACGTCCTCATACTTTGCGTGATTCTTTTTGTTTATATTACATATTTTCTATATCCAATGAATAAGTAAGGTCAACAATCAAAACAAGCATATGATACATTATTGTTATATGAACAAAATATTAATGAAGTTATACATATACGTGTCCATTCTTGGAACACCAATGATATACTAAAGCACCATACTAAGAACGATCAATCCTTGTGTTTGAAATGCAGGCATCCATTTTCGCTTATGTCTTACTACTGTCATATCCCTTGGATTTCAAATGATACTTGAATTGTCTCAACTTAACACTCATGTTATCATTTAGTATCTTCTTAGTTTACTTAGAGAATTCATGAACAAACTGAAACTTGTCTATGATATAAATAATTAGCAAAACAAAATTTTTGTTAGACATATTGAAAAAAAAAATTACAAAACATGATATAAAATAGAACTTTTAAAAACATATACAACACCAAAAAAAGTTTATATTATGAATATAGGACTCAAACATGATACTCCAGCTAACATAATTGATTGAAGAACATTGGGATCTCCTTACTAAACTTCGTATTGCATTTAATAGAGTTTTTCCTTCACAACCAATAGGATTGAGAAAAGAATATACATCCACCAATATAAACATTCCATTTGGCATGACCCACACATCTAGCATGTATAACCTCTTGTTCTCTTTTCACCTAAATCATATATTCTTATTAGAAAACCATAAAACACTCAATATAAATTGTCTTAGATCAATACTATCACACTAAACTTGTGAAATAACAAGAGCACTAATAGAAACAAAAATAATTTACCTTTAACTTTAACATGACTTCCCTCTTCAATCATAGAGTGGTTATTTAGAGCTATCAATTGTCTGCCTTTCTTCTTGTGATTGGCCATAATTTTGAGTAGTATAACAACACACCTTTGTAACTTCAATAAATTAGAAGGAAAAAAATGGACTGATAAATAATTTGCTCTATATATTAGAAGAAGTCTCCCTCACTCTCATCCTCTATATCATCACCACCCTCATCATTTTTTAGAACGTTCTCCATGGATATTGTAACTTCAATGATATTATGATTTTCATCAACTTATGGTCTAATCAAGCCATTTTCATTTAAATCTTGCGAGACCTGTTCATTCCCTTGAACTACATCATTGGAAAACTCATCACCCAAATCATACACATATCTAACTTTAGGATAGACAATAACAAACCAAACATTTTGTGTTCTATTTTCCACATAGCATACTTTTTTTTGTGTTGAGAGGCCAAAATAAATGGGGCATCGCATACATCATTCCCCGTATGTTGCAAATAATTAAAATTGACTAATGTCATGCCTAAACTGTCAATTCTACAACCTTTATTTATATCAACTCAATCACACTTGAACAGTAATGCCTTATATTTTCCCGAATAGTCTAATTAAATTATATCTGTTAGTGCACCATAATAGTTGATCTCCCTTTCTTTTGGGTGCTTATATCTCTTGAACTAGCATAACTTTTTTTGTCTTAGCAATAACAACAATGCCACTATTTTGAGTCTTTAAGCCTCTTTCACGCTTCTTTGTATAGAATCTAAAAAAGATAACAAAATTTTACTTAATAATTTAAGAATGAAATTAAATGACTGAAAAAAGGTGTAATACCTTTCAATAAGATACTCTATCGATAATGAGTGAGACCTATCATTTTTGCCTCATATGTCAAATGAATTAACAAATGTACCATTATAGTGAAAAAAGATGGAGGGAAAATAAAATGCCTAGTTACGTGGGTATAAAAATTGAGATAATAATGGAAAAAATTTCAAATTATATAAGATAATAAGATACTGTAATAAATAATGAATTGTTAGAAAAAGTAATGTTATGAAATCCCAAAATAAATCCTTACAACTGGAAAATCTTTAATAATTAAAATATCCAAAATTGGGCAAATAGTATCTAATCCCAAAATAAAGTACGATGTAGACACCATGTCTACTTATTCTTGATCTACTAACCTAATAAAAGGAAATCACTCTTTTCAAGGGAGGTAGGACTTCTCAACTCTCGACGTCCCCAAAGATCTCAGTATCTGAAAACAACACTTTAATTAGATACAAAATTCCACCGCCTTCATCCGAAAATATTCTTTAGGACTACTTATGATATAACTAAGATTTCTCTATAATAACCAACTGCTTCCAATAATTAATAAAAACTCATCATTTAATTTAACGATAATCCACATCTATCATAATCAAATAATTCCAATGTACACATTTATTCTGCAAAAAATAATCAATCAAGTCAATGATGGAGATATACTACTTCTGCAAAGTGAGTATTATCTAATCATGTGGAGCACTAGCTCATCCAGTGTGGGGTACAAGACCCATCTGTGTGGATTTCAGGCTTCATCTCATTGTGGAGTTTAAAACTCATTTGTATGTAGGGTACAAGACTTATCTGTGTGGAGTTTAAACATCATCTCTTTGTGAAGTTTAATACTCATCCATATGTGGAGTTTATACCTCATCTCTTTGTGAAGTTTAAAACTTATCAATATATGGGATCCAAGACCCATCCATGTGGAGTTTAAACCTCATCTCTTTGTGAAGTTTAAAACTCCTCAATATGTGGGGTTCAAGACCCATCTATGTGGAGTTTAAACCTCATCTCTTTGTGAAGTTTAAAACTCATCAATATGTTGGGTTCAAGATCCATCTCGAGCACACACAATCAAAATCATTCATAATTTTAACAATCATATTTGCAAAATTATATTTATAATATATGATTTCATTTCAATATATAATAACAATGATCATTCAAGAAAATATAATAAAATAACCTTTTTAAATAATATGTATTCAAACAATCATAAAAACGATAATTTAAAAAACAATAATAAATAAATCAATTTATAATCTATTATTACAATTCATAAAATCTCAATTTTAACAGAGTTAGATTCTCGACAAAAATTTATTTTTATAAGAAAATACCAATCAAAATACTTAACTCTTTTTTCATTCTAAATTTCCAAAATAAATGTACCATGAAAGTTTAAAGGGTGTGATTATTCACCTTGAAGCCTTCTTTGATAAAAATGTTCGCTTTCTATTATCTGCTATTAATCGCTATCGCCGATCTACAACCACGAAGTACTTCTATATTTTATTTTAATTTTGTTTAATTCGAAATACTCTTTTTGTTTTCTTCTTCCAAGCATCAATTTATATTTATATATGTATAATATAATTTAACCATGAATCTTAAAATCGTTCATAGTCCGATGGCGGTTCCACGTATACTGTGCATTTTGTTATATATTAAGGGATTGCTTTGGTATGCAGATTAAAATTTGAAATGTTCCTACTAAAGACATCAATTGTGCAACAAATCACCTATATTCACTTCCATCCAAGTGGATTGTTTGTTTTAGCATTACATGACTTATACATCTTGCCCAGTCAACTCATCCATTCACAATCCATCATAATTTATATAGATGTCTTATTTAATATTTTTTCTTCCTTCAATCATTAATACTAACACTCTTACTATTACTATGATTTTGTCCTAATAACAAAATCATAAACACATGTCAACAAATATAATAATAATAATAATAATAATAATAATTATAATTATAATTATAATAATATTAATATTAATAATTTATATTATTTTAAAATTGAAAACTTTAATTGTTTTTAATATTTGATTTTAGGATGTTACAGAAAATATTTTCTAATTGACATAATGTTTTGGCAATTCGATTCTCCAAGTGCTCCAAATAATACTCATTAAGAACCACGCCACACAATTATTTGAAGAAATGACAAAGATCACATATAGCTAAACTCACTTTGTCGGACAAACAACCTTTTATAGCTATAGTAAGAAACACTTGTTTTAAAAGGTGAAAATCATAGCTTTTGAGACCGAATATCTTGTGTTGCTTCACTTGCATACATCTAGATATATTAGACAAATATTCATCTGGTGTTTTTATTTTTTTTAGAATTTCCAAAAACAATTATTTCTCATTCGTTGACATTTGATAACAAGCTCAAGGAAAATATTTTTTTACCTTTACTTGGATGCATTGTTGGATGTAGTTGAATTCTTTTGTTCATATCTACAAGTTCATAATGTGCTTTATCGTTATCCTATGATTTTTCGTCTTAATGCAACAACATTCCAATAATGTTATCACAAACACTTTTTTCAATGTGCAATACATCAAGATTATGACAAAGAAAATTATGTTGCCAATAAGGCATTGTGAACAAAATACTTTTCTCTTTTCGTGGTGACCCATTCCCTATTCCACGATCTTTTGTAACACCCCGATTTTCAAAGCGATGGTGTATTTTTTTTCAAAACAAATTAAAATAAAACACAGAAATAAATAAGGTAACACCTTTGGATAAATAATTAAGTCATTATAATTTACAAGCAGCGGAAAAGTTTCTCGAAATATGAATCCAGAATATTTACATATCAAAAAGTGGTACATGTAATCCCATTGAAATAACATGTCATGCTGACAATATTATTATAGGTACAGTCTTCCAGTTTAAAAAAACACAATACAAAAGAAAGACATTTGTTCCCTCTATGTCAACCTAATCTGATCATTCTACAAAACAAACTAAACACCCTGAGTGATCTCCATGCGCCCCGTAAGATCCTCCTAACATAGCTCCAGTCAGGCATTCCCATCTACATCCCTATCCGCAGGGTACGAACTGGTAGGATCGGCCTATCTCTCATCTAAGGGTCACCAACCGAAATTAACAGTTAACACATAACATTTAAGTTTTTAAATGCACAAATAACCTTTCCACTTAGCATGCACCTTAAAAGGGTTTTCCATATGCTCAAGTTCATATAATGCTTACCAAATAAAAATGAAATCAAAATAAGTCTCAAATCAATCAAGTAATGAACAACTGGCCAATCCATTGATGAACCTATTGAGCAATCGATTATCTAACTCAAAATAAGAATTTCTACTAAGCCAATCGATTTCCAAATGGATTTCCTGAAGGTTTTTAGTGAAATTTGTACTCTGGGCTTAATTCAATCGATTGGGAAATCGATTGAATGAATAACTGAGCCCCTGTATTAAAGCAAATCGATTTTGTCATTTTTGCTGAGTTCCTGTATGCCCAAATCGATTTCCAAATCGATTTCTTAAATGGTTTTGAAAAACATATTATAAAATCGATTGGCAAATCGATTTTGTCAAATTGGGAAATCGATTTCCCTGCATATTCTTCCAAAAATACATAAACTAACTCAATCACATTCATACACAACTCCAAATCTTAACACTTAGCAATTCCCACACAATGTCCACGACATAATGAGCTTTGAAATAGTTTTGCAATCAAACATGCTATCACACAATTCCAAAACATAACACTTAACACTTACAACACAATCACTACAACATCGTGAACTTCAAAATAGTTTTGCAATAAAACATGCTATCACACAATTCCAAACAACACCCTCCGCGAGAGGCGTAAATCCTGAACGTACAGTTTCTCACGAACAAACACAATTTACCAGGGTGTAGTCTCTCACGGACAGACACTTGTGCAGTCTCTCACGGACAAACATAATTTACTAGGGTGTAGTCTCTCACGGACAAACACCTGTGCAGTCTCTCACGGACAAACACAATTTACTAGGGTGTAGTCTCTCACAGAAAAACACCTGTGCAGTCTCTCACGGACAAACACAATTTACCAGGGTGTAGTCTCTCACGGACAAACACAATTTACCAGGGTGTAGTCTCTCATGGACAAACACCTGTGCAGTCTCTCACGGACAAACACAATTTTCCAAGGTGCAGTCTCTCACGGACAAACACCTGTGCAGTCTCTCACGGACAAACACAATTTACCAGGGTGTAGTCTCTCACGGACAAACACCATTAAGTAAAGGCAGATATTAAAAGATTCCCCATTTTTAATACCCATCTAACTCTTACATTTCAATCGACAATCATTAAGTAAACAAAGATATCAAGAGATTCCCCATTCTTAATACTCATTTAACTTAAACGATTTTTCACAAACACACATTAAGTAAATAAGACATTAAGAGATTCCCCATTCTTAACACTCATTTAACTTAAACGATTTTCACAAACACACATTAAGTAAACGAGACATTAAGAGATTCCCAATTCTTAATACTCATTTAACTCTAATGGTTTTCACGACAACATTAAGTAAACGTAGACATTAAGAGATTCCCCATTCTTAATGCTCGTTTAACTCTAATGGTTTTCAAATTCCACACAAACAAACTCAAACATGTTATCAAATCCAATCCACAGTTCACACCAAATCACATCAATTCATTTTTTCACAAAATCCAACCAAACACATCTCAAATTTCATAAGTATTAATTATGAACACGTCGAATACGACGACACAGATCATCACAACCCATCACTCAAACACAACAATTTCATTTACTCAAAATCATATATGAATGAGTTAAATTCATTTTCCGCGAAACATCCATCAATATCACCAAAACCCCACATTAGAATTTCACCCATAAAGCATTAAATTCATTTTCTCCAAATCAACACTCCAACCCTAACAAATTCTTTTCCACACAACCACATATAAGTCGCTAAATGCAAACTAAAATATTGGAAGGAGCCCTTACCTTCACGTTAGCTTTAACGTGCAATTACGGTACCGCGAGTAAATCCGGTAAAATCTCCGCTCGCAACGTCACTTCCAAAGTTGGTTCTCTAGCACCGTAGCGTGGTAGTGAGCAACTTTCCCTTCTATCTCTTTGCGAAACGAAGCTTAGATCTACATGAAACGGGGAGGTTTGTGTTGGACCATTTTGAAATCCCTAACACTGTTTTTCTTCGTTTTTGAAACAACGAGGAAGTATGAAGCTGATAAATCCTTGATTTCTTACCCACTAAGCCTTGGGTTTCTATTCTTGAACAAAAGGAAGAAGCGAAAATGAAAATGGAAGAAGGAGGAAGAAGGGGGTTTTCACGCGAGGCAGAGGAAGAAGAAGGAAAATGTTACGTTTTCTTTCTTTTGCCTTTCTTTCCTTTTCTTTTCTTTCTTTTTCCTTCTTTTCTATTTTCTTTTCTTTCTATTTCCTCCTCTTTTCCCTCCACACAAACATATATATATATATATTAAATATAATTAACAAATATCTCAAAATATCTAGATATTTATTAAAATTATCATTTCACCCCTAACTTCCCAAACCACTTTTTGTTAAAAATATCTTCTCTCATCGTAACTCAATTGACAGATGAAATTCTTAGAAGTCCGAGATATTTTTAACGAAACTCTCTATAATTAAATTCTTCCTAAAAGATCCACAACAGTTAATTTAATTTATTTATCGATGAACAATTTTAATCGGGGTATCAAAATATATTTTTGGGCATTTAAGCTCATAAAATATTAATAACTTGGCTAAAAAGCCTCCGAGTTCAATATCCACGATACACTAAAATACATAAAGTGTAATTTAAAATTATGGGTCTTACATCTTTCAATTGTCTCAAGACACTTACACCATTAGGTAGCTCTAGTGGTGCTCTAAACTTTTGGGTTCCATCAAATTCTCCTTTATTGTATCTCCACTTACTGTTAGGCTCTAACCAACGAAGATGACACATGTAGCAAAACTTCTAACTATAACGCAGCCACTTAGATGCAGTTTCTAAACCACAACATGGACAAGCTTATCGACCTTTAGTGCTCTTTCTAGACAAATTTCCATATGCTAAGAAATCATTGATAGTCCACATGATAGCAACACACATTTAGAATGACTCTTTTATGCATGCATCAAATGTTTTCACCCCAATTTTCCATAATTCTTTTAGTTCGTCCACAAGAGGCTACATTTAGACATCAAGTTTATTTCCTAGACCTTTTGGACTGGGAATAAGCAATGCAAGTATATAATTAGGTTACTTTATACATATTGTTGGAGGAAGGTTATAAGAAATCAAAACAACAAACAAGTGGTATAGGTAATTGACATGGTTTTAAATGGGTTAAAACCATCATAAGTTAAACCTAGTTGAACATTACGAGGGTTGCATGCAAAAATTGAATGTTGACGATCAAAATTTTTCCAAGAGAAATAATCGGCTGGATGTCTCATGAGCTGACCTTTTTGTTCAACCATCCTCGTGCCATGTCAAAGAAGAAGCTATTTTTGATGATAAAAAGAGTCTTTGCAGTATAAGTTTAAGAGGAAACTAACGAAGAATCTTCGTTAGGATTTTTTTCTTCCTTCATTATCGTTATAGTTTATTTTCCATCGTGACATAACACATTTTGAGAAAATTTGAGCATTAGAAATATATCTCTAATATAATGTACAATTATTGGGACAAGCATATTTTTTTTCTTCATATGAGAGACCTAATCCACAAATAATATTTTTTGTATCGTAAAAAGATTTTGACAATCTATTTACTTCTAGGAATGTATCCCTTAATAGCTCTAACAACAATGAAAAGATTTTGTTAGTCCACCCGTTTAGACACTTTACACGATACAAATGAACAATAAATAATAGTTTTGTGAACTTCTTACAATCGGGATAAATATTTTTCTCTACCTCATTTAAATCCTAATTGAACTTATTGAAATTACTATCCTCTTTGGATTGTTGAGTATTGGGTTTATTTATTAGTGCTTTGGGATCCTCGTTCTCCACATTTACATTTGCACCATCACTCTCATTAGTTGGATGCATTCTAAATGCATCATGAATTGATGTATCTATGTGATGGCCAAACTCTCATTCTACTTGAGACACACTTGGATAACTAGACGAGCTAACTTGTTCACCATGGAAGATGTAAGTAACATAACCTTTTAGAAAGCCAAAATGGACTATATGCTCATAAATATCCACTTGAGAGCGCCACTTGCAATTGACCCAATTGGTGCAAATGCAAAATCAAAAATATTAATAACTCCTCTAATGTACTTCTCTTTATTAAGAGAGTTGTTAAGGTTGTAGGATATTCAACTCTTATCCATTCAATTTAATACAATAAACTGAAAAAATTGAATAAAGTAACACAAAAAGTTAATAAATATAACTTAAATATAAAGAAATGAAAAAAAGAATATGTACTAACACAGAATAAATATAACTTAAATATACATAAAGGAAACATGAATACAATAATTCAAAGCACGTAATGACTATTTCACTTCAGCTTCATAAAAATGAGTCATTTAAACTAATTCACTCTACTTCAATCAGATTAGCTTACCTCTTTAGAAGGAGACTGAATTACAAGAGGTGACTTACTATGCTCTTCAGTGTACACTGCAACTTGGCCTAACGCAGCTAAAAAAGTTTGCTCAACATATCTAATTCGCAAGTTTGTCGAAAAAAAAATCCATTTAGGTGTTGTATTATAATATTGAGGGTAGGAATAACGAGAGTGTTGATGAAAGAAACTAGATGAAAAAGTAAGAGATTTTGAAGTAAATTTCAAGCACAAATAAGGAATTGTTTTAACAAGGCAACAAATAGAAATTGTTTCCAACCTCTCACAAACATTATAGGAAATTAGAGTTAGGGAACTTTGTGGAAGATAAATGATATTTTAACATAAAGTTATAAGATTCAATATTTGTTACATGATAAAAATAGATGTCTATTTCTAAAGTTGACAAATCTAGTTTTACATAAAATAAATAATAAGATAAGAATTAACCACTTGCAATAATTTTTTAAACATAAGATTTCAAATAGTATATTACTTTATGAATCATATGAGCATTGAACATTCAATTACTGGCTCAAGCATGTTATGAAGGACAGACAAAGATTCAATAGAATGAGACTTGATTATTCTCACAATGTGAAAGTCTTCTAAAATACAAATCCTAGCTTTGAAATCAAAATATTTTCCCACTTTTCCATCATTGTAAAGAAGTTGTGCAAGGGTCTTTTTACCAATACTTCTCATCCCCAAAATTGCAACAATACATATATTGTTAATTCTGGTGCCGCTGTCTTTATATGAATTTTGATAATGGGTTACTTTTTCAAACTAACAAACTATTGTAACATTCCAATTCTCAAGGTTTTACTTATGGTTTTAAATCACTATTAATTTTACACTACAAACTTTTATATTTAAAAAAGATATACGGTCAAAGTAGTTGAAATGAAAATTGTCATGCCGCTGTTGTGACCTCAAAATTATGCTTTTGATCGTTGTCGCTTTAACACTGATGGCCCTTGCCATATGCTTAATATTAAGAAAAATTGAATTTAAACAAGGTAGCGAGATTGTAATCAGTGTCTGATCACAACCTATGAGACATAAAAAAAACTTTGTGTTGCGACATAAATCTTAACTTTTGTAAAAAAATATGTTTTCTATTATCAAAAAATCAAATCAAGTTTCCATAATTAGATTTTATCAGTGTATATCAAACCAAGTGAATTGCAGATTTTGTTAGTTTCCTTAATCATAGGATCATGTATCTGCTAATGTTTGCTATATATATATGTACACTGTAATCACCAGAACATATAATAATATTATTCTTTACCTATCATTACATTTCCAAGTTGGTATCAGAGCACTTAAGCCTCAACGACTCTTGATCCAACACAAATCATGGCATCCGCTGCAGATTCAAAGTCCATAAATGATCTCCCATTCACTGTGTCTGTCAAGTTGGACAGAGACAACTATCCACTATGGAAATCTTTGGTGATCTCTATAGTCAAAGGTTGCAAGCTCGATGGGCACGTGCTAGGGACAAAGGAGTGTCCCGAAAAATTCATAACTTCTACAGATTCAAGCAAAACTCCAAATCCTGCCTTTGAAGATTGGCAGAATCATGATTCACAACTCCTTGGATGGTTGATGAATTCAATGACTACTGAAATGGCAACACAGTTGCTGCACTGTGAAACCTCAAAACAACTTTGGGATGAAGCCCAAAGCCTAGCAGGTGCACACACAAGATCTCGAGTCACTTAACTCAAATATGAGTTTCACAACATTAGAAAAGGAGAGATGAAGATGGAGGAGTATCTGGTCAAAATGAAGAATCTCGCTGACAAGCTGAAACTTGCAGACAGCCCCATCTCCAACTCAGATCTAATCATTCAAACTCTGAATGGTTTAGATTCTGAATACAACCCTATGGTGGTCAAGCTATCTGATCAAACTAGTCTCACTTGGGTTGATCTTCAGGCTCAATTGCTGACCTTTGAGAGTAGACTTGATCAACTGAATAGCCTCACCAACCTAACCCTTCATGCTTCAGCGAATGTTGCCAAGAAAACTGATTACAGAGGCAACAAATTCAACACAAACAACAGTTGGAGAGGTTCCAACAGCAACTGGAGAGGCTCTAACTTCAGAGGTTGGAGAGCAGGCAGAGGAAGAGGAAGAATGTCTAAGCCAACATGTCAAGTTTGCCACAAGTCCGGGCACATAGCAGTAAATTGCTATTACATATTTGATAAGTCTTATTCAAACTCAAATTATTCAGCAGGCAGTGACAGACAAGGGGCACACAATGCCTTCCTAGCCTCACAAAGCTCTCTTCAAGATTATGATTGGTACTTTGACAGTGGTGCAAGCAATCATGTGACACACTGGACTAACAAATTCGAGGATCTGACAGAACATCATGGTAAGAACTCATTAATTATTGGAAGTGGTGAAAAACTAAAGATTGTTGCCACAGGTTCCCTAAAACTAAACTCACTTAACTTACATGATGTCTTATATGTGCCCAATATTACCAAAAACCTGTTAAGTGTGTCGAAATTAACTGCTCACAATAACATTCTGGTTGAGTTTGATGCAAATTGTTGTTTTGTGAAGGACAAGTTGACAGGGAAGGCAATCCTAAGAGGGACACTTAAAGATGGCTTGTATCAGCTTTCAAGGACTGAAAGGGATCCGTGTGCTTATGTATCTGTCAAGGAAAGCTGGCATAGAAGGCTTGGTCATCCAAATAATAAAGTCCTAGATAGAGTCTTTAAAAATTGTAATGTCAAACTATCACCTAGTGATCATTTTAACTTTTGTGAGGCTTGTCAATATAGAAAAATGCATTTTTTACCCTTTAAAAACTCTTCCTCTCATGCTAAAGAAATCCTTGAATTAATTCACACTGATGTCTGGGGACCTGCACCAGTAACATCTTCTTCGGGTTTCAAATATTATGTTCACTTCCTTGATGACTTTAGTAGATTTACCTGGATCTATCCTCTGAAACAGAAATCAGATACTGCATAAGCTTTTACCCAGTTTAAAAACATGGCAGAAAATCTATTTAACAAAAGATTTAAAACAATCCAATGTGATGGTCGTGGTGAATATAAGGCAGTGAAAAATCATGCAATAGAAGCAGGGATACAATTCAGAATGTCATGCCCTTACACCACATTACAACAAATGGTAGGGCTGAGGGAAAACACAAACATATTGCTGAATTTGGTCTGACACTACTAGCACAAGCCAAAATCCCCTTACACTATTGGTGGGAAGCTTTCTCCACGACAGTTTATCTCATAAACAAACTACCCTCTCTAGTCACTCAAAATGAAAGTCCTTACTCACTACTCTTTAGAAAGGAACCTGGCTACAACTCCCTAAAACCCTTTGGGTGTGCTTGCTATCCCTGTCTCAAGCCCTATAATCAGCACAAACTGCAGTTCTACACAACCAGATGTGTGTTCTTGGGCTATAGTAACTCCCACAAAGGATACAAATGCATAAACTCTCATGGAAGAATCTTCACCTCAAGACATGTTGTCTTCAATGAAGAACACTTTCCATTCCATGATGGGTTTCTCAATAGAAGAAGTCCCTTGAAAACACTAATTGAATGTCCATCTGCCCCTTTTTCTTAGCCTACTACAGGTAGCTCACATACTGGAGAAGCAACACCTTCAGATGACAACAATCCTGATGTCGAACAAGAACAAGTCAGTCCAACTGGTAGTGCTGCACCAGCCAGTCCAACTACAAATGATTCAACATGGAACAATCCAATTTCACATGACACTGATCCCATAGAAACAGTTATTGATGCTCCCTAAGAACTTGTTGAACCAAGTGTAACACCCCAAATTTTATAAGAAACTATTTTATTAATTAAATAGAATTTTAAATAATTAATTTGATGACGAATATTATTTTAGAATATATGTTGATAAATTTCGTGGCTAATTTTCGTCATATGGATGCTTTCTATGATGTGCTAGTTTGATACATGTTATATTACATGAGTGATATAAATAATACATATTATATTTTATTATTTGATATATTTAAAAAAAAAATAATAGTATTTTAGTATAATATACATTTTAAAGAAAAAAAATTTATGCAATTTAACGTGTATATACATGTACCCAATTAATGTAATATTTTTCTGTGCATTAGATTGATGTTAAGTATGTACATAGTTATATTTCAATTATTTATAACTACTTTCGATTTAAAATTATTTAATTTATAAATAACTATCTTAAGATGTTAGAAATATTGTGATTGATTTCCTTTACTTTATTGTATAACATATGACATGATGATTTTATACATCTTTATTGTGATTTAGTAATTAATATAAATTGTTGATGTTATATTTATTTAATCGTTTTGACTATTTTATAAAGATGATAGTATTTTTATGGGCTGTTAACTAATTTTACAAATATTTAGATGAGTTTGAATGGGAAGCCGTAGAACCCAAGAGTAAACACAACAACAACCTATCGTTTTTGACACCAGTGATCGATAATTTTTTCCGTAAAAGCTTCTCCGTTCTCATCCAAATTTGAGTATGTTATTTCATTCATTTAACTCGTCAATTAAACATAATTTTCCAGATTTTTAACAACCCCAATTTTTATCTAAAATACCCGACTTCTTCGTTTGTAGAATTCGTTATTTTGCACCGTTCTCCTTAACTGTAAGTCCGATTTGAGTGAAACCAATGCCAAAACGACCGTGTGAAAATTGGCTATATTATCCACTATTTGGTTTTTTGATTTATGGTAATTTTATTTGACCGATTTTCCAATTTAGTTTTTTAGAATATCTCCTCATAATTTATTTATGACGTTTACCCATAAACTGTCGAGTTAGATCGATTGAAGGACAAATAGTCAATGAACAAAGGTTGTTTGCTCGTGGAATCGTATTTGTGTGTGAAAGCGTCAAAATAAGGTAAGGGGTGAGAGAGCGTTTGAATTCATGAGTATAATATATTGTGAGATGAACGGGAAAACCGTATTTCCCAACGATTCATCTGGGGCTTGCTACATATGGCAGTAGCACTTTGAGAGATAAATTGATTAATTTGAAATATGAGAATTGTGAGGTTAAAATGTGAAATAGAAATTTTTATAAGGTGTTGATGTAAGACCCATAATTTTAAAGTGTACTTTATGTATATTAATGTATTGTTGGTATTGAACTCGGAGGCTTTTTAGCCAACGTTATTAATATTTTGGAGTTTATATGATCAAAAAGATGTTTTGAAGTTCGATTAAAATTACATTAACTGCTGAAAATTTCATCTGTCAATTGAGTTACGACGAGAGAAGATATTTTTAACAAAAGTGGTTTGGAAAGTTATGGGCGAAATGGTAATTTAACAAATATCTAGATATTTTGAGATATTTGTTAATTATATTTAATATATTAATTTATATATATATATGGTTGGAGGGAAATAGGAGGAAAGGAAAAAGAAAGAAAGGAAAAACATAGGAAAGAAAAAGAAAGGAAAGAAAAAGAAAACTTCATCTTCTTCCTCTCTGCCGTGCGAACCCACTTTCTCCATTTTTCTTCATTCGTCAGTTTTGCTTCCTTTTTCGTTCTTTTCTTCAAGGATAGAAACCCAAGGCTTGGTGGGTAAGAAAGCAAGGATTTCTCAGCTTCATACTTCCTCGTTAATTCGAAAACGAAGAAAAACGATGTTAAGGATTTCAAACACAAACCTCCCCGTTTCACCTAGATCTAAGCTTCGTTTCGCAAAGAGATAGAAGGGAAAGTTGCTCACTACCATGCTACGGTGCTAGGGGACCAACTTTGGAAGTGGCGTTGCAAACGGAAGATTTTACCGGATTTACCCGCGGCACCGTAATCGCACGTGGAAGCTAACGTGAAGGTAAGGGCTCCTTCCAAACTTTTAGTTTGCATTTAGGGACTTATTTGTGGTTGTGTGGAAAGGAATTTGGTTAGCGTTAAAGTTTTAATTTAGGGAAAATGAATCTAAGGCTTTGTGGGTAAAATCTTAGAGTTGGGTTTTGGATATATTGATGAATGTTTCATGGAAAATGAATTTACCTCATGTATGTGTGATTTTGAATAAATGAAATTATCGTGTTGATTTGTGTTCAACGTACTTGGCGTGTTCATACTTGATGTTTGTTGTTTGATATGTTTTGATGTGGATTGAATTTGTGAATATGTTTGAGTTTGTTTTGTGTGGAATTTGAAAACCATTAAGTTAAATGAGCATTAAGAATGGGGAATCTCTTAATGTCTTGTTTACTTAATGTGTGTTTGTGAAAATTGTTTTGAGTTAAATGAGTATTAAGAATGGGGAATCTCTTAATATCTCTGTTTACTAATGTTTTGGAACATCGTTTAAGTCAAATGAGAATTAAGAATGGGGAATCTCTTAATTTCTTGTTTACTTAATGCTTGTTTTGAAAATCGTTTAAGTTAACTGGGCGTTATGAAAGGGGAATCTCTTAATGTCTTGGTTACTTAATGTTTGTTTTGAAAAATCGTTTAAGTTAAAAGAGCATTAAGAATAGGGAATCTCTTAATACTTTTGTTTGCTTAATGTTTTGATTTGAAAATCGTCAAGTTAAATGAGTATTAAGAATGGAGAATCTCTTAATATCTACGTTTACTTAATGTCGTCGTGAAAATGATTTTGTGGAGAAATGAATTATTGTGTTTTGGCACGAATGGTGTAATAAATTTGTGAATACGGTTGAGGTTGTTCTGTGTGGAATTTGAAAACCATTAGAGTTAAACGAGCATTAAGAATGGGGAATCTCTTAATGTCTTGTTTACTTAATGTGTGTTTGGTTGTGAAAATCTTTTAAGTTAAATAAGTATTAAGAATGGGGAATCTCTTAATGTCTTGTTTCTTTAGTAAACCGTGCAGACCCGTGATAGGTGGCACCTTGGTAAACGGTACAGGCCCGTGATAGGCAGTACGTTTATGGTTTACGCTTGTTGGTAAGTTGTGCTGACCCGTGATAGGTGGCACCTCGGTAAACAGTACTGACCCGTGATAGGTGGTACGTTTACGACTTACGTTTTTGGGTAAATTGTGTTTGTCCGTGAGAGACTGCACAGGTGTTTGTCCGTGAGAGACTACACCTTGGTAAATTGTGTTTGTCCGTGAGAGACTGCACAGGTGTTTGTCCGTGAGAGACTACGCCCTGGTGTATTGTGTTTGTCCGTGAGAGACTGCACAGGTGTTTGTCCGTGAGAGACTACACCTTGGTAAATTGTGAATTTTTGGTTCATCGTGATGTTGTGGGTATTGTGTTATAAGTGTTAAGTGTTATGTTTTGGAATTTGGTGATAACATGTCTGATTGCAATACCATTTCGAAACTCATGATGTTGTAGTAAATGTGTGGAAATTGCTAAGTGTTATGTTTTGGAATTTGGTGATAACATGTCTGATTGCAATACCATTTCGAAACTCATGATGTTGTAAAACCGTTTCGAAAACTCATGCTGTTGTAGTGATTGTGTACAAGTGTTAAGTGTTATGTTTTGGAATTATGTCATAACATGTTGGATGTAAAACTATTTCGAAGTTCATGATGTTGTAGTGAATGTGTGGAAATTGCTAAGTGTTAAGATTCGGAGTTGCGTATGAATGTGAATGAGTTTGATTATGTAATTTTTGGAAGATTTAACAGGGAAATCGATTTACCCAATCGATTTGATGAGTTACAAGGGCTATGTCCTTCCTGAAGTCGATTTACCCAATCGATTCTGTGATATGTTTTTTCAAAATGATTTGAGAAATCGATTTGGTAAATCGATTGGATTCTATTGGATTCAATTGGATTCAACACAGAGGCCTTGTCTTTCCCAAAATCGATTTGCCCAATCGATTGGATTCAACACATGGGCTTTGTCTTTCTCAAAATCGATTTGCCCAATTGATTGGATCCAATACAGGGACTCTGTCTTCCACGAAATCGATTTACCCAATCGATTGGACAATACAGGGGCTCAATCCTTCTCGAAATCGATTGCTCCAATCGATTGAGGCAAGTCTGGGGTTCAATTTTACTAAAAACTTTCAAGAAATCGATTGGCACAGTAGGTAATCTTATTTTGTGTTAGATGATGGATTTCTCGATTGATTATCAATGCATTGGTCAGTTATGTATCATTTGATGGATTGAGAACTTTATTTGATTTCATTTACATTTGGCAAGCATTATATGAACTTTTCGCACATGGAAAATTCTTTTAAGGTGCATGATTAGTTGAGAGGATATTTCATGCATTTAAAAACTTAAATGTTATGTGTTAACTGTTAATTTCGGTTGGTGACCCTTTACAACTATTGTGGAAATCTGGGCTTTGCCCTCAGATGAGAGCCAGGATGATCCTATCGGTTCGTACCCTACGGATAGGAATGTAGATGGGAATGCTTGATTGGAGCTACGTTAGGAGGATCTCACGGGACGCGTGGAGATCACTCAGGGTGTTTAGTTGTTTTGTAAAATGATCAGACTAGGTTGACACAGAGGGAACATATGTTATTTTTAAACTGGAAGACTGTACCACTTTTGTTATGTAAATATTTTGAATTCATATTTAGAGAACTTTTTCCGCTGCTTGTAAATTATAATGACTTAATTATTTATCCAAAGGTGTTACCTTATTTATTTCTCTGTTTTATTTTAATTTCTTTTGAAAAAAAAATACACCCTCGCTTTGAAAAACGGGGTGTTACATGTTGATTGATTTAATTTTCGATACTTGTGTGGTAGTTGATATTTGTTATTATTGTGATGTTGGATGTTGAATGAAATTATGTGTACAGGTTTGCTTAGATGAAATTATGTGATGTGATAATAAAATATGGATGCATGGTTTGATATATGCTTACGTGATGATAATGATGATTTTTGATTGATGATAGTGATGTTATAAAATTGTGATGAGTTTATACGATAATTATGATTATTTATGATTAATGATATTCTAAAATTGTGATGAAAAGATTGAAGTACCCCATACTTGATGAGATAGTGATGATTCTTAAATATGGTGCTCTTAATGGAGTAGTCTAAGCTAACGAGGGGAGAAAATAAATATTGTGAATTTGTGAAGTGAATATTATTTTGTCATCATATAGGTAGGGCCTAACAAGCCTAGTGATTCTGGGGAAGTACAACTGAATGAGCCTGATCGTGGAGGGCTACAGTCGAACTGTAAAGTAAGACTGATAGACCTTGGGGGTACACCTAGTGGGGAATTCCTAAGTGGATTAGTGGGTTATTCCCTAAGGTCGGGAGCTACCGTGCAACATAAGAGTACCCCGACCGTCGCGTATATGTGTCTCGGGTTGAGTTGAGGGGATCTATGAGGACTTGGCCTTTCATGAATTGTCTGTCCACTCTTGTAGTGGCATAGTATCATGGCCTCCTAACCATGTACTTCAGAGTTAGAATCGTACCACATTGTGAAGTAGAGTCTAAGCTCTTGCATAACATTGCATTTTCTTGTGATTATTTTGTTGTGATTGATGTGTTTCAAAGGTAATATTAATTAGATGATTTGATGCATATTATAATGAGATGATTATTTTACTTGAGTGACTTTGATGTTATAGTATGATACTATTTAATGAAATATTTTGATATATCATAAAGTGATTATGATACGGTTCTATTATGATTGTTTGCGTGTTCTTCTTACTCATATTATACTATTAACATGATTTCAAAACTCACCTCCTTCGTTGTTTGTGTTTGACTGGCTGGGCCCTGCGTTTGCGAAATCGCAGTTATTACAGGTTAATGAGTCTTGAAGTTCAAGTTTGGGAGGAACCCTGCTCTGATAGGTGATACCGGGAATAACGATTTTAATTTGTATTTTACTTATTTAATTTGAATCAAATATTATAGGAATGTGATATAAATTATATATATATATATATATATATATATATATATATATATATTATTTTGGGATTTAGGGTGTCACACCAAGCACAACCATCAACACTCATTGGACCAAGAGCAAGGCTGGAATTCACAAGCCAAAGCAGCCATATGTTGGGTTAGCTGAAACCTGCACAGATGAGAAGGAACCAAAAAATATCACAGAAGCACTTACAAGACCACAGTGGAAAGAAGCTATGGACAATGAGTATCGGGCACTCATGTCAAATCAAACCTGGGTTTTGGTACCATATCAAGGCAAGATTAGTTGCAAAAGGATTTCAACAAACAGCTGGACTAGATTATGAAGAGACCTTCAGCCCAGTTGTCAAGGCCAGTACAGTTCGAATCATACTCTTAATTGCAGTGCATCTCAATTGGGAAGTCAAACAATTGGACATAAACAATGCATTCCTTAATGGCTACCTCAAAGAGACTGTGTTTATGCATCAACTAGAGGGATTTGTTGACTCAACTAAACCTGAACATGTTTGCAAGTTATCTAAGGCAATCTATGGATTAAAACAGGCCCCAAGAGCCTGGTTTGAAAGCCTCAAAAATGCCTTACTCAGTTAGGGTGTCAAGAATACAAAAAGTGATTCCACACTCTTCACTCTAAGAGGTACATATCACATCACCTTTCTACTTATATATGTGGATGATATAATTGTCACATGGAACAACACCAAATTTTTGGAATCCTTCATCAAACAACTCAATGTTGTGTTTTCCCTTAAGGACCTTGGTCCACTACACTACTTCTTAAGCATAGAAGCTCAAAGAGATGCATCTGGTATGTACTTAAAGCAATCGAAATACATAGGAGACGTCCTGAGAAAATTCAAAATGGAAAATGCTTCATCCTATCCAACACATATGGTGACTGGCAAGCAATTTACATCTGAAGGGGAGAGGTTAAAAGACCCAACCGTGTTCAGACAAGCTATAGGAGCATTGCAATACTTAACAAATACAAGGCCTGACATAGCATTCTCAGTTAACAAGCTCAGCCAATTCATCAGCTCTCCCACTATAGATCATTGGCAAGGCATCAAAAAAATATTGACATATCTTCAAGGTACCATCCAACACTGTCTACACATTAAACCATCCACTGACTTGGTCCTCAAGGAAGCAAAAGGTAGTCTCAAGATCTAGTACAGAATCAGAATATAGAGCACTGGTTGACCTAGCTGCTGAAATAGCATGGATTCGTTCACTCCTCGATAAGCTAAAACTCCCTCTACCAAGAAAACCAACACTATGGTGTGATAACTTGAGTGCCAAGGCATTAGCTTCAATTCCAGTTATGCATGCTCGATACAAACACATTGAAATTGATGTGCACTACATTAGAGACCAAGTGCTGCGAAATGAGATTGTTGTGGCCTATGTTCCATCAGCTAATCAAATTGCTGACTGCCTCACTAAAGCATTAACTCACACACGATTCAACCAACTCAAAGACAAACTTGGGGTGACTTCCTCACCCATCAGTTTGAAGGGGGGAATTAGAGATAAGATCCCTTAATATGTGGATCCAATAATTTACATTTACAATGTAAATCAATATAATTAATGTAATTACTGTCAGCTAGTGTAACGTCTTATTTTCTTGTAACGTCTTAATTCTAGCCTTAATCATAGGATCATGTATCTGCTGGTGTTTGCTATATACATATATACACTGTAATCACCAGAACATATAATAATATTATTCTTTAGCTATCATTACATTTCCAAGTTTTGGAGGGATGAATAACATAACACATTCAATTTCATCACTGAGGTCTGTATTAGTGGCAATTTTAGAGAGTATAAGAAGAAACACAAGAATGTGAATATTAACTTGCCCTTGCGTGGTTCCAACAAATAATTATCCCGTAGTGTAGTTTCAACAAATAATTTATAATCCAAACAAACACCTTTGTCGAATTCATAATCCCAACAATAGCCAATCAATAAATCACCTTTGTCGAATTCATAATCCCAACAAACATTAAATATTAATTCATCCAAAAAAACTCACATGAACTGTATAAGCACGAAGTAAAATAACAATATCAAATATGACCTAGACGGAAATTAATCTGAGTTTGAAGATGAAAAACTCCATATCTCTTTTTTGCTCCTCCACTATCTTTTCTCTGAATATGAAAATAGAAGAAGGAAACACATGAGATTCAATCAATGAAACTTCAAATCAGTTTTAAAATTTAAAAAAATGAAAATAAGTGAAATGATTTAACCAATGCGAATTGCTAATTGAGGAAAAACGATTTTTACTAACTCGTGAATTACGGAATGGTTGAACCGTGAGAAAAATACGATTGAAAGAAAATGATTGAAGATGAAATTGAAGGAATTAGTTGAAGAGGGAATAAGAGGAAAGGGAGCGGTTTCTATGTAGTTAAAGGGAAATGAGAAGAAATCCAGAAAAAACAAAATAAAAAATTCTGAGATGGAAATGGAAAAGAAAGAGATTACGTATTGTTGGTTGAATATTTGTCTAATATGTTAGTGCTAGAGTGAGTAAGTGATTATTTTTTTGGATAAATAGATGAATATTTGAATTATTTTTTTTATAAAGTTAACATGATGTATTCATATTAAATGAGAATATATGATACCCTACATCTAGCTAAAAGTAATTGTAATGACAAATAAAAAGACAACATTAAAAAGTTAAACATTTGTCATGTGTTTTGATTAACGATACATTTGTCTCGAACACTTTATTCTTTGTTAAATTAAAAATAGAGAACTATTATAGACAAATTGAATTAAAACATAGTTTCGACTAGTTGATGATGTGAGAATTAAAAATAACTAAAAAGAATAAAAATGTTAGTCATTAAGAGCTGATTTAAAATTATCCATTAAAGTAAAAATCATTGAGAAATTGATTTTTGCTTATCAATATAGTTGTTGTTTATAAAATGATATAATTACTATTATGTACGTCTCTCGTTTAGATTTTATTAATAAATTTTTTAATTTTATCATTAGTGACTCACATTGTTCTATGTATATTTATGTTAATAAATTATAATTAGTATATAAATGTAGTTAATTTTATCATTAGTGATTCACTTTGTCTCGCGTATATCAACAAAACTACATCCGTCACTAAATAAAAGCTCATATTCCAAATTTTGTTTTTATTAAGAAAGTTTATAGTATAACTAATGTGTTCATTTTGCATAAAAAAAATATTAAAATCTTGATGTATTCAATAATGAGTTTTCATATTACTAAATAAATTAGGGTTATATTTGAAAAAAAAAATGCATTTAATAAATTGAATGTGAGCTTATATTAAGGGACGGATTTAGTGTGTGTCAATAGGTGCTTATAATTAGGATAGAGGTAGTAGAAGAATTATAGAAAAATTGAATTAGACATAATTTTAACTAATTGATAATGTTTTCATCATGTGTATGATGGTTATTTTTAATTTTTTATCGTAAGAATTTGTTATGCGTATGATTGTTATTTTAAAATTTTCATAGTTTAATATCATGATTGTGTACAAGATATTTTGAAAAGAAAATTAATTAAAACATATTATATGTATGAATATCAATTTCATAGTAGCAACTTGTCCCATATATAATAAATTTAAATTTTTTATTTGACAACTTATATTTAGTATTTCGAATTCATCAATAACACTTTATTGCACTTATTAAATTTATTGTCATTATAACTTGTATAATGTAGTTATTTTAATTTTTTTTATCCAGAAGACATGTCTCATTTGTGTTTCCACCTATACTGATCAAATAATTTCTTTTTAGTAACATCTTTTGTAATATAATAGTTATAAGTTAGTGTCTTCTTAAAGGAGATTTTTTATGTTAAAAATCGTGTAAAGTTGTTTCTAGACAATTATAACCCAATATATGATGAGTTGTCACCCTATTCATTTTAGTTTTCCGGCGGTACAATATTTTCTTTTACAAAGTTTTACGGTATTGTTAAAATAGAGTATGCATCCGAATAGTTTGTTTAATTTATTTGTTTGGATATTATTATAATATTTATTAAAGTGATTAAATTAAAAAAATTAATATATTTATTTATTTAATTTTGAGTAATAAAATAAATTATTTTTATAATTAAAATCAAAGTTTTAATTTTAATTAAAATATAATCGAACTTATTTATAAATTTATTGATAATTTAATTTAATAGTCTCAAAATATATTAATTTTTAAATATATTGAATAAGTCTTTTATTATTTTATTTTATTTATTTCAGATTGATTTTACATATGCCTGTGCTGTGGCGGATTACTGAGTTAATCTAAATTCCAATAATGTCCCTCTACTTGCTGCGATTGGTTTGATTTTTGGAAGGACAATTTGATAATTTAAAAAACCTCTTAAGAAAACTAAGTAGATTGGACACCTTTAAATTCTATTTTTCTGTTTCAATTACCGTCGAATGTACTATTCACTCTTGGTTTGATTTAATCAACTAGTAATTAATTAATGAATACGTTTTCCTTGAGAAATTAAGACAATTTAATGAACTCTATCAAATATTTCTTCTAAATGAAGACTATGTACTATTATACATAAACCCTCTTTTAAAATGGTTATTAGTGGGATATACATGCATTAAAAAATGGTTCCAAAATGAAGACTACATTAACCACGTTCTACCAAAAGTGGCTGTTTGAAACGTGTAAGGTAATGAATTAGATTAATAGGTGATTAATCTCGTCAACTTTGATGCATACCAAAAGATACAAATATTGGGTTTTTATCTCACAATACTTTCAACTAAGTCCGAAAGAGCCGAGCAAAGTACAAATCCAATAAAGCATAAATAGAAAACAGAACAAACAAACAAAATTTAGTGTGGTATGACATACTTGCATGAAAAAATATTTACTCAACTTGCAATGTTTATCAGAAAAAATTGCAAACTTAAAGACACATCTATGCAATTATAACTCTGTCGTGAATAAAACTCAAATTACTATTTATATTTATAATTATTCTTGATCGTAATGGCAGTGCACTGACAAACAATGTGGGTCGTTGATTTTATAATTTTAAATAGATTGGTGTTGTAATTATAAAATAAAATGATAAGATCAATTGCAATCATGTATTGTCAATCTAAAATTGATTTACACTTTACTACCTTTTTTACTCGTAATTCTTCACTTTTTTCTTCTTTCACGTTATTCAATGTTAGACTTGGAGTGCATATACTCCTTTTACTCAAAGTCTCACAATTCTTTATTTTGTTATCACCTTCATCCTCACATAATAGAAGGTTATTCTCATAACTAATTACACCTCTGAATGAACTAGTGGCATTAGACAATTTCAACATAATGATTCACCGCATTACTCCCAACGTAGAAATGGTAATTTTTTGTCTTAGAAGAACATCATAATTAATTCACACAATTACAAAGTTTGGGTTCGAACGTCTAACCTAACAATATCGACATTTGTCAGTTAACTAGGATTTAGAGAACACGTAGAAATAGCCTTTTAATTCAAAAGAATAATAAATGCAAGCACTCACTTTCAAAATTTTGTATTGCAACCCAAATATATTTTAGCTATTCCTAGGATTTATTTATAATAAATAATTTCTCCGAAATTAAAATTAACCAAACACTTTTCTTATATTTTCTTGAGAATAAATTTTTCAGCTTTATGTTCTTGAAAAAAGTTAATCCTAAGACTTTATTTTTATTTCTTGAAACAACTTTTAATTAGACTATTTTACTTTGACACTGAACAACTCCTTCTACTTTTTCACAGTAAAATTAGACATATTTTTAATCTCCCAAATCTATCTTCACAAAAAGAAGAAAAAATGTCCAATGCTATGCATGTGAGAACATGTTCTCTAAGGAGAAAAGTTCTACACCTAGTACACATCTCACATGAACCCTAATGGTATATGTCTTGGATCCGATTTTTAATTCAAAAACCTCCTAAAAACATATATTCTTAAATAATAGTTATTATGCACATGTGTAATCAAGAAATAAATTAGGATTAAACTTTAAGAGAGAATAACACATTGTTATAGAATATGCTAAAGATCTTTAATCTTAGTAGTCTCTTATCTTTTTATAGTCAAATCGTCCTTGAGAAATGGGCCTCCCCGATCTAGATAAATTTACCCCATCCCAAGTCCTTGTCGTGTCATAGTCGTTTTTAGGGCTGAATAGGTGCACAAATGTGCAACCTGTCCTCTATGTAGGTGCACAGTTTATCCACCCTGTCTTAGGGCTGACTAGGTACACTAGCGCATCACATGGTCTGAGTGGCAGGATGTGCATATGCCACTCAGTCATTTGTACAAAGTTGAGTGTCATATCATTCAATGTGTAGGGTTACATTCTCCTAGAGTCCAGTGAGCCCAATCCAAACATTCTCATTTTGGACCAATGTTTGTCCTCTTTGTCTTGGATACTCCATTCAGCCTATAGTCCATAAAGCAGCAAGCTTCTTAGGGTGTAGCCGTTTTTCTTGATGCTCGAACCTCCTTCTAGCTACTTCCCATCCTAAGCATATTCGAGTAGAAGAGTTCACCATCTCCAGTTTCCCCAATATTGGATCATTAAATATTTAAGTATGACCCAGTGGAGGAGTTCACAAGTCCTACATTCTTACATTCTTCACAACTTATGTGGCGACCGAGTGGAAGAGTCCACAAGTCTTATGCTATTGGATTCTTCACATCTTTGAGTGCAACCAAGTGGAGGATGCATCTTTAGGTGATACTGAGTGGAGGAGTTCACAAGTCTTATGCTCTTGGATTTTTCACATCTTCGGGCATAACCGAGTGGAGGAATCCATAAGTCTTATGCTCTTGAATTCTTCACATCTTTAGGTGCAACTAAGTGGATGACGCATCTTCGAGTGAGACCAAATAAAGGAGTCCACAAGTCTTATGTGTTTGGATTCTTCACATCTTCGGGTGCAACGGAGTGAAGATGTCTATAAGTCTTATGCTCTTGAATTCTTCACATCTTTGGGTTTGATCAAGTGGAGGAGTCCACAAGTCTTATGCTCTTGAATTCTTTACATCTTTGGGTGTTATTGAGTGGATGTTGCATCTTTGTGTGAGGTCGAGTGGAGGAGTCCATAAGTCTCATGCTTTTGGATTCTTCACATCTTCGGGTGGAGGAGTGCAGAACTCTTATGCTCTTCAGTTCTTTACATCTTCGGGTGCAACCAAGTGGAGGACACATCTTCAGGTGAGATCGAGTGGAGGAGTCCACAAGTTTTATGCTCTTGTATTCTCCATATCTCGAGGTTCGAATAGGTGGAAGAGTTCACAAGTCTTATGCTCTTAAATTCTTCACATCTTTAGGTGCGATCAAGTGGAGGAGTCTGCAAGTCTCCTGCTCTTTGGTTCTTTAATTGGGGGTGAGCTTCTGCGTGTAAACTTTACAATGTCTTTTTCAAACTTTTGGAATAAGTTTGGTGGGTTTTTAGTTAGTCTTATAAATGTTGGTTACCTTTTTTTTTTTACTAGAAGTTGTTACTGCATTAAAAGGAACTTGCTTTTGTATTGACTATACATTAGGCTGTTGGTTGGACTTTCCCATTTTAAAAGGATGATCTTCTTTCTTCATTATACACCCATATCTCCTATTCTCATTTTCTTTCTCTTCTCTTCTCTTCTTGTAACATATGTCAACTTTTTTTGTCATTCATTTCCTTTGGTATTTTTTGTTGCCAAGAATGTCGAAATCAAATTGGTTTTCTAGTTAGAGTTTTGATAATAACAAAAGTATTTTATGAGAACAATATATTTGACTTCAAAGAGTTCATAGAGAGAAACACTTGTTCAATTCATAAATATTTTCGAAGTGCTTTTTCTTAGAGCTTGAGAGTTATGATTATTATTAGACTTTTCAAAATCAAACACTTAAAGTTCCAATATTTTGTATTCAATCCAATAGTGGCTTAGTTCCTTCTTCAATCTGGGGTTGTTAGGAGAAAACTTGACTTATAAGGTCAATTTGGTTAGTTCCTTAAAAGTCTGGGGTTGTCAAACTGTTTGGGAGGACTAGTTTGGAGGGTTGGGTGCTTTGTAATTCAATGTATTTGAATTAATGATTAAAGCCTTCTGAATGAGTGGACTGGATGTAGTCAAGTTAGTGGTGAATCTGGATAAATCTATGTGTTTAATTATTCATGCTTTCATTGTTTGCTGCCTTTGAACTCGATGGCTTCTACTCCAAGTAAGTCACCAAAACTGAATCAATTTTTTTTAATAAATTATCAAAATATTATCAACTTTGGCAAACACAATTCACCATTTTTCTCGTGTTTTCACCTTCAAAGAATGTTCACAAGATATGTGGATGGCTGTCAAACTCTACTACCACCCGTCCCCCGTTGCCCGATGCGACCTTGATGGCTAGTCTCAATCTTGAGGGGTTTGTCGGTTGTCTCTATTGCATAAAATGTTTAATAACACAAGAAAAGCAGGGGGTTTGAATTTTGTTATGATTTGTTAAAACTATTTTTGAAATTTAATTGTGACTTGGTAATCAAAACAGTTTAGACAGTACAAGTAAAGAGAATAAAAATGAACTAGATTATGGCCCGCGCGCAGCGCGGATATTAATTAATTTAATAAGTTTTGTAAATAATATTTTATTTATTATAAATATAGTTATCTTATAATATTATTTTATTGATTTATAATAATTGAATATGATTAGGAAAATTAAAATGAGAGAAAATTATGCTTATCACAATCATCTAATTTAATTTTTAAAATATTTTATAAAATTTGTATGATAATTTATTATATAGATTACTTACTTGACTCATTGTACTGTGATTGTTAATTTATTTTTCAACATATAATGGTACTTGCATTTATTTGATGAAATAAAATGTAATATACAAACCCAAAAATAAGATGTAAAAATTTAAAAATATGATTGACTATTTAATATTTTTTATTTTAAAAAAATATTAATATTGAATTATATTGTAGCGTAGTCTAAATTTATTTGTTTTATTACTATGATATTTTAATTGTGAGCATGAGAAGTTGTTGTAAAAAAAAATATTGACTATATTTCATCAAAAGTTTATAAA
>JBBPBS010001045.1:4428941-4443408 GCA_037974835.1 Cicer judaicum | reverse complement strand
AAATTATAAATAATTGTAAAATAATTTTATAATTTATAGGGGGTCTGTTTTAAATATATATATTCTAAATAATTGTAAAATAATTTTATATTTTATAAATTTATGACTTATAATATTATAAAATAATTTATAAATTTATTATAAAATAATTTGATAATAATATAAATTATAAATTATTATCAAATTATAAAATAATTTATAAATTCTAAATAATTGTAAAATATTTTTATAATTTATAAATTTATTATAAAATAATATTATCAAATAGATTTTATAAATTTATGACTAATAATATTATAAAATAATTTATAAATTTATTATAAAATAATTTAGTAATAATATAAATTATAAATTATAAATTATAAATTATAAATTATTATCAAATTGTAAAATAATTTTATAATTTACAGGGGGTCTGTTTTAAATATATATAATAGATATTATAAATAATTGTAAAATAATGTTATAATTTATAAATTTATTATAAAATAATATTATCAAAAAGATTTTGGAAGTATGGAAGAAAGAGGAAAAATAAAGTAGTATTAAAGGAGATTAGGTATTGAGAGCATGATTGAGAGGGGAGAAAAGAGGAGAGGTCCACATCAGCTTTTTGGCTGATGTGGGAAATATTTGTATAGGTGGCATTCGAGGATGGGGTAGCATTCGAGGGTGAGGTCGCATTCGAGGGTCTATTTTAAACATATATATAATAGATTACACAAGGATTTTTGTACTAGTTCACCAACAATCTAGATGGCTATATCAGTACCTTCACTTCAAGGATTTCTTCCAATAATTCAACCCGAATTACAAAAACCACTTAACTTCATCCAATTAAGCCTACTTAGCCTTCTGGATGCACCGGCAACATAAATGATTTTCCCTTTTGGTATTGAAGTTTGGTTGAGTTCTTTAGACTTTAAGGGCTTCCATCTTTTCCATGTTTTCAACATCAGGCAAGTCATTTTGTTTTGTCCATTTATTAGAGAAAACTGTGTAAATGGGCTATGGGGAAATGTTATCCTCTATTGGTTCTACAAAACCTAATTTTATTTTATTATTCCTACAAACAACATAAATCATTGATGCCATCTTACTTCTGTCAATGCCATTTTTCTGAAAATTTTGAAATGATAATTCATACTTAACCAAACTTGTAATGCTTTGTAGGTTCAAAATTGTTATTCTTTGTACTTCAGAATTGTTATAACTTTAAACCAAACTTTTTCTTTTAAGTTCTTCAAAGTTTCTCTCAAGAAGGTGATGTCTTTCAATTGGTTCATTGTTACTCTCTCTTAAAATTTTCAGTTTTAAAGACAAGGATGCTTATTATTTCAAAAATCCCTCAAGGAAGTAACAAGATCATTTCGAGATAAATATACCTCAAATCTATCATCACAATCTAAGTCAGAGTTTGATTGTGCGTTGGCCATAAGTGCCACATTTTTGTATTCCTTATCATTAAAGTCTTCTAAGTCTTCCCATGTTACATTCCTTTTTAAAATTTGTTTCTTTCTTCTGATTTTACTTTCTAGTTTGAGATATTCAAACTTAAAATGCCTAGATTTGTTACATTCGTAGCATATGATTTTCTTTTCATCTATTCCTCTTTCTTCGTTATGAAATTCCTTGAAGTCCCTTGAGGAAAAGCTTTCTTTCACAAACGTTGAATTCTTCTTTTTATGAAAGATAGTCTTCTAGCCTTTGAATCCTCATTTTTTTTTCATCTAACTCATCATTATTTCCATCATTTAATTCATCAATTGCTTGTGAGGCTTTCTTTTGTTCTAATCTAAGAGTAGAGGATTTTTTTTCTTTGCCTCATCCTTTATCGTTTATATTTCATGTGATCAGAGTGAACTTATGGATTCTTCTAGAGGCAAACTTTTTAGGTTTTTTTTTCCTTTTGCTTGGATGTGATTTTTAGTTTTTATTTACTTGGGAGAATTCTAAGAAGTTTTTTTACATGATATGTCGTAATATAACTTTTCTCCAAAATCTTTAGACATGAAACCAATGTTTGAAATGTTGAGAACATTGTTTCAATGTTTTCCTCTTCTTCCATTTGGAATAATTCATGTCTTCTTACAAGAAGATTTGTCTTTGCTTCTTGTACTTGTTTGTTTTCTTCATATGTTAAAACTAGAGCATAAAATATACTCTTGGCCATTTCTTTGTTTGTGCATTTGTCAAATTCTTTAAATTTAATTGCGTTGGGGAAATGTACTATTCTTCAACAAAATCCCATAATTTTGAGTCTTAGGAGATAAAGAGACTTTGTAAGCGTTCGCCATAAAAAAACGGGGGTCTTTTAATATTTCCTCAAATGGCTTCTTCACCAAGATTAGTCAATGTGGAAAAAATTTATTGGATCTTTTCCAACACTCTTAACTGCTCAACCCTTGAGATCAAACTTTGATACCAATTGAAGCTTCAATAACACAAGAAAGGGAGATTTTAATTGTGCTATGGTTTGCTATATTTGTTTTTGAAATTTAATTGTGTCTTAGTAATCAAATAAATTTAGACAGTAAAAGTAAAAAGAAGAAGAATCACACAAAGATTTTTATATTGGTTCACCACCAATCTAACTAGCTACATCTAGTACGTTCACTTGAAGGATCTATTTCAGTAATTCAACCTGAATTATAAAAACCACTTTACCTCACCCAGTTAAGTCTACTCAACCTTCTGGTTATACCTGTAACACGTTGGGACAAAAACAATAACCACTAATAGGCCAATTTACAAGTGTTTGCTTGGTTTGTGTTTGATTTTCAATGAGATGATATATATGTGTCAAACACTATACAACAGTTAATATGAATTTGTAATTTTACAAGTGCTTAGTATTTAAATAATAAATATTCCAAATCCAAAAATTACTTCAAAGTGTTTGTCGTTATTTTTTAACTTATTTATAAGTCTTATCTTTTTTGCTTCTATTATTTTGAACCAGCGAAGAAAACCTTTCCTCGAACAAGTGTCTTGCTTTAGTTTGAATTGGATTAATTGTTTCATTAGGTATACAAAAATTGGAAGAAGAAAGTCCGAGGAAGATACCAAAGGAAGCGACTAGACGAAAGTCACCAAAGGAAGTGAAAGTAATATGTCTCTGAAAGTAATGTGTCTCTAAAGGTTATGAAGATTGCCTCTGATGTTTAGATTTGAAGTTTAGGTCTGAAGACTAGGTATGAAGATTGTCTTTGAAAAATGACTTTGAAACTGAGCTTGGAAACTGAATTTGAAGCATTCCTCTTAAGCCCTTGCATGTTTCTGATGTGCACAAATCAATAGGCCGCTAAGGAGTTCATATAAAGTTATAATTAAATCTGAAGAGATTGTTCAAATCATATATTCAAAGCTCACAATCTACTAATCAAAATGGGACAACATACTCCAAATGTTGCCTCTAATGTTGCCTCTGAAGTTGAAAACCAAGAATAAGATTTGATTCATATTTATAATTGAAGAAAATATTTGACAATGTTGAAAAGAAGATATGATCAAGATTTGAAGAAAATATGACCAAGATCTTATCAACAAGAAGATATGAATTATTTATAGCAAAATTTAAACTAAATTTATCACAAGAAGATTTGATCGAGATTTATTACAAGAAGATACGGATTATTTAAAAGAAGATTTGATTAAGATTTATCTACAAGAAGATATGAATTATTTACAAGAAGAGTTTATTAGTATCTACAATAAGATATGAATTACTTACAAGAAAATATGATCAAGAATTGTCTACAAGAAGAAACACTTACAAGAAGATACATTTTTTATCTGCAGAGATATTATACAAATTTTGCAAGGATAAAAGATAAACCCTAACCTATTTTATAAATAGATACTCAAGGATGAAGAAGAAAACAAGAGAACTCACAAGCACAAAATTTCGTAAGTCATTAGAGTTTATAAGGTTAAGGTCTAGAGAAACACTTGCTCAAAAGAAATATTTTCTAAGTGTTTTCTAGTGTGAGATTCATTGTTACAATTAACTTGTTAGAAGCAAACCAATTTGTTTAAATCTCTTGTAACCCAACATGATAGTGGCTTTCATGTTGCTCAAGCAATCTATAGTTTTTTAGATTATTTTGAGAAGACTTGGCTTGTAGAGTCAATGTGTTTGTGTTCCTCAAAAAGTCTATAAGTGTCGGTTTTTTGATAATATTGACTTGTAGGGTCAAATATTATGTAATTCAAGTTTTAAATTAGTACATTAAATCATTCCGAGTAAGGGGAATGGACGTAGCTACCAAGTTGGTGGTGATTCAGGATAAATTCTCATGTCACTTTAATTATGCAATTCTTGCTTTACTTTTGCCTCTGATCACTTAACTCGACTGCTACTACTTTCATACTAAGTAAATCACCAAACTCAAACCAGTTTTAAATAAATTAGCAAAATAATCTAACTTATTCAAACACAATTGAACCCCCTTCTTGTGTTTTCACCTTCGATGAGTTTGTATTTTTTCTTCAACTTTGAGTATCTATTTATAGAATGGAATAAGGTTTCACTTTTGTCCTTGTAAAATTTTGATCATATTTTGCGTGTGAACAAATTTTGAATGTAACTTCTTGTGAACAATTTATGAATGTTTCTCCTTGTGAATAATTATGAGTGTATCTTATTGTGAATAAATTATGAGCATATCTTCTTGTGAATAAAATTTGAGTATATCTTCTTGTGAGCAATATTTTGACCATATCTTCTTCTGAACTATACTTTGACCATATCGTCTTGTGAACAATACTTTGACCATATCTTCTTGTGAACAATATTATGACCATATCCTCCTGTGAACAATATTTTGACCATATCTTCTTATGAATAATATGTTAGCCATATCTTCTTTTGAACAATATTTTGACCACAGTTTATTGTGAACAATATTTTGGCCATATCTTCTTTTGAACAATATTTTGATCATGTTTTCTCGTGAACAATATTTTGACCATATGTTCTTGTGAGCAGTATTTTGGCCATATCTTCTTGTGAACAGTATTTTGATCTTATCTGCTTGTGAACAACATTTTGACGATATCTTTTTGTGTTGGTCAAAGATTTCCTTCAATTATAATTTGAATCATATCTATTTTCAATTTGAGTTCAAAAACTTATTCACAAGAATCTTCCTTCATACTCCTTATTGATTGGAGTGTGAATGGATTCAGGGTTGTTCTTGAATATTCTGAAATTCTGATTCAACTAAGTATTGTCTTCAGAATGTATTATTTCAATTAAAGTCGTTGATTTTCTTGTTGCAATGAGATGCTTTGTTTTTTTGAATAATAAAAGTCAAAAACAGAATTGCATGACTTAGAATTAGTGACTTTAGGCAAATTACATTGTTGAATCATCAAATTCAGTGCAACATTAGAGGTTACATATCAGAGACATCATTTTTAGTGTGTTGCAACTTTTGATTAATGAAATATGAGCTTTGAAAGCATTGTGTTGAATTATATCTTTAGATATAATGATATCTTGATATAAACCCTACAAAGGCATTATGAGTTTGTGCACTTCAGAGGCATGCTTCAAATTTAGTCTTTAGACCCGACTTCAAAGCAAGTTATCAAAAGTAGTCTTTAGAACTTCATAGGCACGTTACTTTCAGTGGCATATGTTTGAAGTAGCAAGGTCAATTTACAAGGAAAGGGGTTTGAATTGTAAATTCACCTATTTAAAGTTTCTTGTTAAAATATTAAGAAAATAACTCAAGAATTATCTTGGTTATGAAAACAAAAAATGGAAAACATTACTGGTTCTGGAAACAGAAAACTGAGAATGTTATTGGTTAGTTAAAATCATAGTTTTAGTTTATCTATTTAACTTGATAATCAAAATGACTGAATGTAAATAGAGATAAGGAAGAGATATCACACAAAGATATATCATGGTTCACCTAACTTGGGCTACGTTCATTCCTCATAACTGTGAGATTTTCCACTAAGTGTTCAAATGGAGAACGTTCTTGGTTTTGCATAGTTTTTGTTAAGATCAACCTTGACATGTAACAATGATTCTTTTCCACCTACAAATGATTCAATCAAGTCACCTATCAATCATGAGAGTATTTTTACAACAATACTCAAACTATAAACAACCCTTATAGTTTTCGTGTTTGAGAACAGATTCTTGAAAAGAACTCAACAATACAAACTGGATATATGAAGATAAATTCAAAACTCATTCATTTGCAAATGAGAAGCTTTCAAGTATATAAATGTAAGTGATTGATGGATTTTCTTAACACTTGAAGCTATGTGATTTCCTTTTATAGGCTTCAAGGAGGTTGATGACAACTATTTTGACTGTTGAAAAGGTGTCTGCTGTCATGTGTCAGACTTGACCAAAGACCAAACTTTTGGAACTTTAAATGTTACTATTTTAAACATTTTGCATTTGTGCTTCTGTGTTAACAATGTTTGATATGTAGCTTATCATTCTTGATTGTGATGATCTTTTTTTTATGCTCACAAACATCCTAGAGATGTGGTTAATCGATTCAGATTAAGATTGCTTTTTGATTAGTGCAAAATAGGCTGGTGAATGATGAAATATGGCTGAAGAATGATGTAACAAAGTTGAAGAATGATAGTAAGCTAGAGAATGTTTGTATCATTTTGGACTGATGTCATCATATGAAGAATGATGTTGATCATTCTGGAGATAGTTGTTAATCATTCTAGAGAAAGATGTTTGTTGCTGAAGATCGAGTATAACAAGCTGGAGGATTTTTTATGATGACAAAGCTGTAATTTTTTATAACAATTTATTGGCTTTTATTAATTGACTCCTTGTGACTTAAGGCAAAGAGTGTCATTAGTAGATCCATAAATAATTTGATCAACATAAATTTGAATATTAAGAAAGTCATCTCCTATTGATTTTCTAAACAGGGTGATGTCTACTTGTCCTCCTTCAAAACTATTTTTAAGCATGAATTTAGTTAAACTATCATACCATGCTCTAGGGGCTTGTTTTAGACCATACAATGATTTCCTAAGTTTAAACACATAGTCTGGAAATTTAGAGCTTTCAAAAACAAGGGATTTCTCAATATATACTTCTTCACTTATATACCCATTTATGAATGCACTTTTAACTTCCATTTGAAATAATGTAATGTTATTATAAGTAGCTAAAAAAGTAGAATACGGATTGCTTCTAACCTAACCATTGAAGCAAATGTCTTAGTGTAATCAATACCTTCTTATTGACTATGACCTTGTTGTGCAACTAGTCTGACCTTGTTTCTGACAACTTCTCCTTTTTCATTTAACTTGTTTCTGAAAACCCACTTGGTTCCAATAACATTTTTCTTTGGTTTGGTTACTAAATCCCAAACATCATTCTTTTAAATTCATTCAACTTTTTTTTGCATTGCAAGGATCCATCCATCATCTGCTAGTACTTCATCAACAGAGGTAGGTTCAGTTGATGATAGTAGACCAAACAATGATGTGTCCTTTAGTGATGATCTAGTCTTTAGAGGATCATTGTAATTTCCAATAATCAGAGTTTCAAGATACGATGACTTGTTCTTCCCTCTAGTTTTGAGTGTATCTTCTTGTAAATCATTATAAGTGTATCTTCTTGTGAACAAATCATGAGCATATCTTCTTGTGAGAAAATTTTGAGCATATCTTATTGTGAACAAAATTTGAGCATATCTTCTTGTGAACAATATTTTTGCCAGATATTCTCTTGAACAGTATTTTGACTATATTTTCTCCTGAACAATATTTTGACCATATCTTCTTGTGAACCTTGGTCAAATATTTCCTTCAATTATAATTTTGAATTGTATCTAATTTCATATTGTGTTAAAAATCTTATTCACGCGAATCTTCCTTCATACTCTTGATTGGATTGGAGCGGGAATTAATTCAGGCTTGCTCTTGAATATTTAGAAACTCTAATTCGTCTAAGTCTTTTCTTCATATAGAATTATTTCAATAAGAGCCTTTAATTTTCTTGTTGGAGTGAGATGTTGTGTTTCTTGGATGATAAAAGTTAGAGGCATAGTTGTGTGACTTAAAATTAGTGACTTTGGGCAAATCATATTGTTGAATAATCAGAGTCAATGCAACATTAGAGGCTGCATATCAAAGATCTTGAACAACCTTTTGAGAGTTAATGATAGCTTGATATAAACTCTTCAGAGGCATGTTAGGTTTGCGCATATGAAAGGCATATAAAGGCTTTAGAGACATATAGTCTTCAGACCTAGTTTCAAAGGCAGACTTCAGAACTTTAGAGGCACGTTGCTTTTAGAGGCATAATTTTTCAAACCAATATGGTTCTAATAATCCCCCACTATATAAAAATTTGTGGGGACCTCCTCTTGCACAGGAGGCCGCCAGACCCCTCCCCCTCTAACATAAAAACTAAGCATACCTCCCTCTTGCATAAGAGGTCGTGTGACCCCTCCCTTCACTAATAATAAAAACCATGTGGAGCTCCCCTTACATAGGAGGCCAACATTTCCATTTTGAGCATTGTGATCCATGTTAGGGCAACTGATTAATTGAATGTGGGCAAAAGGATGATGAGCTAGCTTCCCTTCTTCGTATGTCCATCTCGCTTATTATATTGATATTCCTTATTGGCTTTCCTCCCAACTTAGTAACCATTTTTTTTCTTTTGTTATGCAGAATCTTATAGGATGACTCATCTTACTACTATTGAGTGTGGTGTTACGAAATAACGAAAAATTGCTAAAGATGGAGGTAGAAATACATGTTTGGCCGAAAATTGAGTCCTTGCATCTACTTTAACTCCTTTAGTTGGCTCTCGCGAAAAGCATTCCTGTTCAGAAATTAGTTCTACAATTATGCCATCTTGTTCTTCCCCCGTCCACCCTATCACCCTTCCAAGGATATTTGTGATGCCCTTGAGGAGGTTCCCCCATGGTGCTCTACTTTGGCCCTTGGGAAGGAAAAATAAAGTATTCTCCAGTCTGCATGGGATGAGAGATTCCTTTTTTGTGAAATAGTAGGTCAAATTCCCTGCATAACTTGTGTGGAAAAAGTGTATAGTTTGGGTTGTTACTAATCTCTTAAATTTGTGGAGGCGTATGGGTTGTTGTTTGTTAGCCTTGCTTATGAAACCAATAAAATGTTTATGCATAATGAAGAAAAGAATTTGGGTTAGGAGAATGCACTGAAGGCTTTTGAAGACAAAATTGATCATGTATGAGACCAACTACAAAAGATTGAAGCTTCTTTGAAGGACTCTTTTACCATGAGATCCAATGCGGAGACCGATAAATAGATCATATGCTCTGTTTATGAACATTTGAGTTTGAAAAGTTGAAACGTGACTGTAAGGGTCTCTCGTGCCGTTATATGAGTCAATGATCGACTCCTTGAAGTGTCATAGAATAGCTTCAGTTTGTATTACCTTTGAGAAGGGTTGGAAAATGCTTGGTGTCATTCTGGTAGTTTCAATCCCTATTATGCTATTGCGCAGTAACTCCAATTGTTGGCAGAGCTCCAGCTCCTTCTCTCGAGCTTCGATCTACTCCCTTATCTCATGCTTTATTGTTTAAGGTTGTTGCTTCACTTCGACTTCCCAAATGGTTTCCTTTTGGCATTGTTGAAGTTGCTCCTCATTATGGTGTTATCGTTTAGTATTTCATTCTTGCAGCTCTCTCACAACGTTCATGAGTTGCATGAGGAGGTGAGTATGCCTTTCATTCACATTTTACTGGTCGGAAAAATTTCTAGATCTAAATATTGCCATAGTATTGAATTAGTGATCATGTGGACGTCAATATTCACGTGTGTAAACAAGAAATACAATGGTACCAAACTCTAGGAGAGAATAATACATTGTTCAAGAATATGCTAAAGATTTTTAACCCTAGTTATCTCCTCTTCTTTTATTGTTGAATCTTCTATTGGAAATGGGTCTCTCCGTTCTAGGCCCATTTACTCCACTGCAAGTCCTTTTGGTTCCATAGTCGTTTTTAGGATTGACTAGGTGCACAAAGATGCCACTTGTGCCCTATTGGAGTGCACCGTTAATCCACCATGTCTTAGGGATAACTAGGTGCATACACGTACCACGTGGTATGGGTGACAAGATGCATAGACACCACTATGTCACCTGTAAAGAGACGAAATATCAAAGTTGAGTGTCACATCATTCTATGTGTTGGATTTTGTCCTCCTAGAGTCCAATCCAAACATTCTCATTTTGAGCCAATGTCTATGCTCTCTATTTTGGATACTTCATCCAATCCAATTACCATTGCAGTTATGGGCCGATAATTTAAAAAGTAAGACCTAAATTGTTTTCAAAAAATTGTGGACCTACCTAAAAAAAGAAAAATTGTGGACCTACCTAAAAAAAATGAAAATTGTGGATCTACGACTTTGAAAAACAAACTTAAAATTTACCAATTTAAATTACAAAACTAAAATGAAAAAATAAGATAAATAACAAACGGGAATATAGAGTTAACAACCATCAATTATCGGCTATGCTCATCATCCACGGACCATGATATTTTTTCCACATCAATGTGCATGGTAAATATCCAGAATGCCTAATTCATTATCTAGTTATAAACTCATTACTAAAATTTAAAAGGGACATTTCATCAGAAACATGGACTACATCACCATGTCACCAACTATAAAGATGAACATAATACATAGTTATATTATAAATACTAATGATTTCTTTATCCAAAAATCAGATCAACAATTATGTCAATTCCTTGCACTGTCTTCTTCTCCATCTCTCTTTTCCAACAATTTCCCAGCCTCAAAATTATCTTCATGTAATTGAACCCTATTATGTGCCTCAGAAGCCTTCAGAGCAATCAACTTAGAATGATTATAATAAGCAACCCCCAAAAAAGCAAGACCATAACCAATCAAATTAAGAGGTGTAACAGTATCCTTAATCACAGACCAAGAAAAAGCAATAAGCAACCAATCCTTCACAACACCAGCAACATTCATAGTCAAAGCTGAAGTCTTCCCAACAAGCAAAAACACAGCAAGATTCAAAGCAAAAGCACACAAAGAATTACTCCCAAAAACCCAAAAATCAAATACCAAATTTGATTTAGCCCTCAACAAAGGGTACTCCATAACAAACCAAGGAAGTGACAAAAAAACCAAACAACAAGGAGCAATGTAATAAAGAGAAGTAATAGGATTCAAAGAAATCCCTTTCGAGTTCAAAAGAATTTGAATTAAAACCAAGCGCGTGGCTTCAAACGCTACAGCCATCAACTGCAGCGTTAAGCCAAAAACATCAAACTTGGCTTCGCCGTAGGCAGCTACAGCGACGCCAAGTGAAATGGAAGCCATATTGATCATGGTTTCTCTTTTGAACGATTCTTTGTTAAAAGAAACGCCGATGGAGTAAACCGCGACGGGCATAAGAGCTTTGAGCATTTGAATGAATGAAACAGAGAGGTAAATGTAAGCAGAGTTTGAGAACCAAAGGGAGAGAGAGTAAAGTGCACCAATTGGGACAACTGATTTGAGGTATGTGTCTAAGGACATTGAAATTGGGTCAACTACTTTGAAGATGCGTACGAGGATGTATGCAAGGGAGGAACAAAAAGCCATGTGGATCATTGTTAGAGAAATAGGGAATGGCCAATTGTACATTTTTTGGTCTAAAATGTATTTGTTGTAGATAATCACTGTGAAGCTTAGGAAAATCCATATGGAAACATATGTGTATGAAAGGACCACTTTTTTCACCACACTCTCTGAGACTGCCATTGTGATTGTTTCTTTGTTTTTGGGTTTGGGAATGAAAGTTATGAAGGAGATTTAATTGGAAGGGGATATGAATTGAATTATTTGGAATTATTTGAAGTTTGGAGAATATAAAATTTGATCCGATAATTGTGCTGTTTGGTGGAGGAGGATGGGATTTGGACTATTTAAGGTCGTTGGTCTTTCTTCTTCTGTATTATACACCAATAACTTACGACTTCTTTTTTTGAGTGATTAGAGTAGTCGTTTTTTTTACTTCTTTATTTTTTTTTTATTCAAACTAATAATTTCACCGTCTGAATTTAGATGGTAATTATTACCACTCCTACAAAAATAATTGTTTTTTTTTAGATGTAAGAAAATTGTGAATGTTTAACAACCTTTTTTTTCTTTTTTTTCTATTTAACCGTAAATGACAAATATTTTTTACTTAGGATATTCTCTTATTGAGAATATAAACTATAATATATCGAGATATAAAATAAAAAATTATTAAAGAAATTAATTTTTTATTTTTCAAAATTAAATTGAATGGACAATATTTTCTGCCGTAAATGAATCAAGTAGATGATATTTTTCTACTAATTAGTTGCTTAAAAATTAATTAAATATATTTTTGTTTCCAAAATGAATCTAATCATGTACTCTTTAAATGTTTTTAAATCAATCAAATTATTAGATTTAAGTGGATAGTAAACTATTACATTTAAGTAACAAATATAAGAAATTATTCGTTAATTATGTTAGAAGAAAAAATTGAATTGTAATATCTTGTCACACCAAATCACTCACTAATGAATCTATGTAGTTAAAATGAATTGTTTTAAAAACTCTAAATTTTAAAGTTAATTGAAACAATTTTTACCCAAACTTTACTTATTTATATAAGTGAGTCTAACTATTTTACTTATATTAGTAAATAAGTTAAGTTCAAACAACATATTTCATTCACAAGATAAGTTCAAACTTCAATTGTCATCTCGACTCCATCCGTTTACTGCGCTAGTAGAAAGACATCTAAATTCCAATGTCCATTCGGTCTTTACTCTTAAAAGTAACGTTAGTTGTAAAAACTCATAGACAAATAAAGAAAATCGTGAATGAGGAACACGTCTTGAAAGATCATGTAGTCACCATTCTGTTGTTTTAATAGTACATAAACCATGTGGGGATCGTGTTATTATAACTTGTAATAAAAGAAATATACAATTAAGAAGTGGCGTATTAACTGGGTGTGTCACGTTTGAATTTTGGGTTGTACACTCGCAACAACGGTGTGTTTGATGTTTTTTTTTTGTCAAAAGCGTGTTTGATTGGTTGTTCCACATGGTGTTGCTGACTTATGAAGCACTTAACTTAATATAGAGAAAAAAAATGCTAACGTATGCTCTAATATAAATCATTTTGTATAGAGAGTTGTACAATCTATTTTTTTATATATAAATACTATTTAGCACATTTTAACACTATCCTATAGAAATAAAATACACCTCCCCTTTGCCCAGATTGCAATCTTCTGGGTCTTAAGGCTTTGCAATAACAGTTGACCCCAAAAAAACGTTGGCAACAACAGATAAAAAGTTGTACTTTATATTCCCATATTTAACTTTTATCCCATTAAGAAAATAATATTTTTGTCTTTATAAAATTTTAAAATTTATAATTAAAAAAACTAAAAAAATAAAAAAGTTTATTTTATACTGAAAAACTTGTGAAGAAGTTTTCTGGTAAATCGTTGCTTTACCGGAAATTTTTTTTTAAAGTTTTTCGATAGTATAAGATTTTTAATTTTGTAAAATTTTTTAAAGGTTTTCGGTACACACCTCTTTACTCTTTTATATCAAAATTTTTTAAGAGTTTTTCGATAATATATATCCTTAATCTTTTGTATTATAAATTTTTTTTTAAAGGTTTCCGATACACATTTTTTACTCTTTAAAAAAAAATCAATAGTATATATTTTTTTAAAGGTTTCCGGTACACACCTTTTTAAAGGTTTTCAGTACAGTAATAAAATGCCTTGATTTTTTTTAAGTAGCATAAGTGTAGACAAAATTATGTCATTCAGAGAGACAGAAAATTGAATGGATGATTTAGAAAAATATTTATAAATTTATTTCTTTTTCTTATTACACGGTTTTATATTATTATCAAAATAAATGTTTCAATTAAGGGAAATGATAAAAATGATGAAAATTTTGAAAAAATAATCTTTAAGGAAATTTTGTATTGATTAAAAATTACAAAAAAAAAATATTTGATTGAATAATTAATTAAAATAAATTAATGTAAATTTGATTTATTTAATTTAAAAACTCCTAATAAATATGATAACATGAATTTCAAACATTTGAATGGTACTAAATTTAATTTTCGAATGAAAGAGTATATTTGTTAGAACTGTCCTTACCTCCAAGTTTATTATATATATTTAAAACACACTCCGATCGTGTACATTTTCATAAAGAATTATTTTTTCACAAATTCTATATCATCCACTATCTTATACTATATCCTATTTAAATATTATTTTATAACGTCTACTCAAAAAAATTTAAATTAATTTTATATTAATGTCATATTATTATTTCATAACGTTTGTCTAACATCTTTTACATTAATTCTACATTATTTTAAAAAATTAATATGAAGTTTTATGTCAATAATATATATATATATATATATATATATATAT
>JBBPBS010001045.1:4395678-4428733 GCA_037974835.1 Cicer judaicum | reverse complement strand
GAAATCTTTAATTTTATCAATCTAATTTATAGAAGAGAAGTACCCAACAATAATATATATTTAACTTTATATGAGTGTTATTATTATGTCTTCGAGAGAAAATTGTTTTGATGTATATTATTCTACTTCTTCAAAGAATCTCTACGATTAGTGACTTGTAACCCAATTATTTTCAAAGAAGTAGATATAGTTGGAAAATTCTTATTATATATTATTATTATTATTATTATTATTATTATTATTATTATTATTATTTAGCATCTAATATTATGTATAACTATTAATGTGTTATGAGTTACAAATTAAAGTACAATCAATATATAATTTTCTAAATACAAAACTAAAATAGAGTAATCAACTATTATTATCTATTTTAATTGATCTCATCTACGACATGAAAATATATTGATTAAAGAAAAAGAAGATTGTCCATATTATATTTTTCTAAAAATATTTTGAAAATAAATTTAGATTTGATAAGACAATAAAAGAGCATGACTAATTTAATTTTGCAGTAGATAATTACATATATTAATATTTATTAAAATACTTTTAATATTTTTAACACTAAATATAATTTATGAATTTTGTTTGTAGGATGATAATCACTATGGATTTTTAATACTAAATATATAAATTAATTACAATTACGTTCTACAAAATATTTTACATATTGTCAAATGTGTGTTTGTCAACTCATATATAATAACTACTCAAATAAACTCACTTGAAAAAATACTATACAAACAAAGTAAATAAATTATATTATTTTAAAATTTTATTCACAGTACTGCTAATACGTTAAAGTTTATACATATTATATAATTTTTGAAATTTTAAACTTTTATTCATAATATTATTAATATATTAACATTTATATATCTCGTGCAACGAGCGGATTATATTCTAGTTTACATTAGTCGGTGCCCTTCCTCACAACTTGTGAGTCAGAAGAACATTTCTCACTAACAAAAAAATTGTTCAAACTAGTAGTTAATTTCTTCAACAAAATAAAACACAGTAATCACAAGTTTCAATAGAAAACCGCTCCTTCCTTTGTGAAAATATTTGTATTTTTTATTTCTTAAATTCGTTTAGTTTTATTTGTTCAAACCTCAAGCTATATAGGTGTTATTTATGAACTATCTTTACTCTCGATTCTCAAATAATGTAAGACTTTTTAATATATTGGAATACAACAAATCTGGTGCATGAGATCAGAAGTTACTGGAATCTGAAATTAAGTCACAAATAACTATAGGAAAATCTGGAGAAAGAAACTCATAAGCAGTAATTCCAGCTCCTGATTTCCATGTTCTTAAACTTTGATTCTTAATTTTGCAGGTTCTGCGTGGATGATGCTTTCTCACCCTTTCCTGAATACTGTCTATGGGGTTGGTTAACTTGCCAATAACTGCCAAAATGTATTATGCAAACTTTCTGTCCTCCTCTGAGGATACTTTCACACAATCACTGCAATGCCGACCAGTTTCGTAACACTACTGCGAACCAACCTCCATTGTATTCATGGGACAACCCACCAAAACAACACCTGCATTTACTTAATGTAAAAGACTACCAGAGAATGGTAGACACCAATGCTCCTTTTGCTATAAAATTTGGCAAAAATTAACCTGTCTTTGGATAAGATAGATGTTGAATTCTTGGGACGAATGCAGATGATTACATGCCTGGTATGTGGTTCAGTCAACCAAATTCAAGCATCACTAAACAACATTCCGTCAAAAGAAATATAGCTGAACTTAGGCTTGGTTCCAGAGCAGAAAGGCTCAAACGCCATATCAAAAGGCCTATTATCAGCAGAAGATTTCTACAGGAATTAGCGTTCCTGAATCCTGTGTTTGAAAAAACCAATATGTTAAATTGATCCTTGCTACTTTTTCATCACCACGCAGATGAGAAGCAAGAGGTTTCTACGAGATAAAAAATCAATGAAAGATGAGTAAACAGAACGGAAAGCAGATATGGTTACTTCTGATAGAATATTTTACGCAAAATCAGTAATGCAAGTCGCAACCCCAAATTTTTAGTCAAAATGTATTGGCTATTTCATATTTCATACGAATCACTAAACTTAACTCGACGACAAATCATCGAAGCAATTGTTTTACTCTGTATAATTAGCGCAAATTATGAGATACAATTAATAAAGCCTGATAGCAAGATACCTATTGGGCTTTTACTTAAACAAGCCAGGGTATGATATTCTCCAAATTCTTTTTGGCAGTAAAAACAAGCTTTATATACCCATTAGATGTGCTCGAAATTCGCCATCTTGAGAATTGAATCAAGCAACCTGCACATTTCTTGTGCTTGTGGATGAGATTGATCACCAGCAAGAAACTCTTCAACTTCATTACCCACCTCTATTATACTGCATCCAGGTTTTTTCTTCATCCCTGCTTCTGAAATCATACTCCTTACTCTATTTGCCTCTGCATCCCACCCGGCTTCTCTATATATATTGTATGTAAGAACATGAGTACCACAATCACTTACTCCCATATCAATCAGCTTTTTCCACACTCGATTGCCAACATTAATATTCTTATAAATTCTACAAGCATTCAATATAGCACCCCACACATTAGGGTCCCCAGCTGCAAATCCACCCATCTTCTCCTCAATAAACCTCTCGGCTTCCTCCACCATCCCAGCTCTAGACAAAAGGTCCACAACACACGCGTAATGCTCCACACATGGCTCAACTCCGTAAGTGCCACTCATCTCTTCAAATAACCGAAGACCTTGTCGAACCATCTTTGCGTGTGTACAGGCAGTAATGACAGCCACAAAGGTCGTCTCATTAGGTTGATTCCCACAAACAACCATTTGTTGAAACAACTCCAACGATTTCTTCACATCACCATTCAAGGCAACACCAGAAATCATAGCATTCCAAGCTCCAACATCCTTATCAGATATACCATCAAAAACAGCTAAAGCCGATTCCACACATCCACATTTCGAATACATATCCACTAATGCCGTTGCCAGGATGCGATTCGAGCGATCCCGCTCAAATCTCTTGACATAAGAATGTACCCACATTCCCTGTGTGAGCGCACCAAGCTGCGCACATGCAGTAAGAACGGTAACAAGTATAGAGTCATTGGGTTTCACGCCTTCATCCTGCATCTCTAAAAACAAAGCCAACACTTCCTTAAAGTCACTAACATGAGAATACACCGCCATCATTGCACTCCACGACACAACGTTTCTCTCAGGCATTTCATCAAACAACTCTCTTGCACTTTCAACGTGCCCAATTTTGCCATAACCGTCAATCATCGTGGTCCACATAACGACATCTTTCTTAGTAGTTTTATCAAACAACACCTTCGCTTTATGCACGTCACCTGAAGCGAAGTAAAACTCGATAAACGCACTCACAACATAAGGGTCATTAGGTAGTCCGAATTTAACGACATGACCGTGCACTAAACGACCAATCATAGCGCTCCTCGAAGCGTAACTGGAAGAACAAATAAGTGCAGTGCACGCTTTGATTAAAGGTGGGAATGTATAGTTGTTAACGGCAATGCCGTTTTGCAGCATTGTTGAGTAGCAGGAAAGTGCGGATACAGGGGAATGGTATTGAAGGTAGGCTCTGATCATGGTGTTGTGAATGAAAGTGTTGCGGTGAGTGAGGTGGAGGAAAATGGAGTGAGCGTAAGAGAAAAACGACATGTCGTTTGAGGTTGCTGCGACGGAGATAATAGGGGCGAGGGAGTAGGGAGCATGTTGGATGCGGCATCGGAGGATATGGGCGTGTAATTGCTTGAGTTGGGTTAGGGTGTTGCAGTTTTGAGCAAGGGTTGTGAGGAATGGCTTTGGAGTCATGTGAATATTGAACAGTGTTGGAGCATTTTTGGGGCTTCTCTCCACAGGAAGCAATAACACCATTAGCCTCCAAGCCAACTCTTCATATAAGATATTGGATGGTATGACTAATAAACTAGGCTCTATCAAAGGTCAAAATCTTAATCATGTTCTTTGGTAATCTAAATCAATATTAAGATTATATCTATAAAAAAATATTTCATTTAAATTGGTAATATAAACCACTAATGTCGAAAATAATGAATTTGTGAACAAATTCATTTTATTTAATTTAGCAATAAATGTGACATAGTTTATAAATATGATAGAATTAAATTATCAACACATAAATGTCTCTGACATAGTTTATAAATCATTGATTAAATATATACATGATCGAAACTAATTTATCAATATGATTATTGATTTAAGTAATTGATACAAGATAAATGGAAAGAAAAAACTAAATTGAATGATATTGATAAAATTAGAGAATTAATTACATCAAATGTTGCAAAGACTTATATAGTCATAAAACAACTAGCTAGTTGTAACTAATTAACCAATTTAACTAACCAACTAACAAAATCAAAATATCTAATGTCCCTACAAGCTACAACTTATTAGAAATGATGTTGGATCTTAAGCACTAAGGGTTTAAAGTTAGAGCTAGAGCTATGTGAATTGAAAAATGAATAGAAATCTCACATAAAATTGATATCACACACTAGTAGAGTTTATAAGAGAGACTTAGCCTTTGAGATAATGATAAAAAATTGAAATAATATTATGAAATCTTCAAAATAAATCCCATACACACAAGCACACTAGACATTTTTTTCCATAATAATAGTATTGTTTTTTTTTTTTTCCAAACATCTACATATAATAACAACTAATAATAATATGATACCTATACCATCCGACTGAGTTGGGCTTGACCTAAGTGGTGTATTATTTTATAATATCGGGAAAAAAATTAGCGTGCGTTTTTTTTTTTTTTTCTTATGATCTCCACCTAATTAACAATTGATCCAATTCGTGTTTCCCTCCTCCTATTTTTCGTGTGACAGTTTAACAGACCCAATCAAACTGGGCGCATGACATTGTCGTAAATCCGGTCAAATTGGTCCACGTTTTCTGCTCAACTCGATTGCAGAACTCTGAAGGTGTTGGGAAACGCACAAAAAATGAGAAGTTTGAATTGTGTTTTGGCATTTGTGAAAATTATTTGAGTTGTATAACTAAAATATATGTTCTTTATTAAATCATTCAACTTACAATTATAAAACAGATTTAGGAGAATAAAGTTAAATCATAAATAATGTAGATTAGAATAATAAAGATATATCTATCTAATATATAATAGTTCACATTAATTTTTATAATAGTTCCCAACAGACCGTTGCTACATCTAATCATCCTCTTATTGAGATATTTTGGTTCAGTACAACCGAAGACTTAATCTATTATTTAAACAATCGTATACAAGTATTATTTACTCTGTATCTTCAAGCTTTGAGTATTCTTCTTTAGACTTTCTAGGTTGTCACCATTATAACCCTTCTCAACTTTGTGGCAGATTGTCGTTGATGTTTATGAGTATTGTTATACCTCTTCAAGTACCTCTTATAGTCAAAAGAGTTGTTGCGACTGTTGGGCTAATTTACATCAGTTCCAATTTGTTTCTCAATTGACCCAAAGTCTGATATTACTTTTCAAGTTCTATATCAACTCAAGTGTATAAAATAGTCGACTCATTTACATCAATTCTAGTAACTCTCTACTAGGATGATTTTTTATTTATTTTTTTCTTTTGATGTGTTCTAGACTTTTACATAAATTCTTCTTAAAATATTTCATTTTTCATTATCTCAACATTATTTCATATTAACCTATTTCTACTTAAATAATGAAAAATGTATCCGTTGAGAATATTACTGTTGGAGATCTTGAATCAACATTTAAGGCAAATCAATCTTTAAGACATGTCTATATATTTTTTCATACTTAATTCAACGTATTTTCAATTTTAAAAAATAAATTTAGTATTTTTAGAAATCTTGAAAATATCAACGTTGTTTACAAAAACAACTCCTTTCTAGTTTGTCTTCCATATTCTATCTATCTCAATTGATCATTCCAGGACTCTTCATCTTATTATTAACAAATTAAAATGAAAATAACCTTTAGAAAATAAAAAATAAAAAATGTTTCCAAAACCTAAATGAGGCTTGATTTCTTAATTTCAGCATATTATTTAGGAGTTTTAACATTATTGAATGTGATTAATATTATGTTCAACATTTAGTATGGTTTTTTTATTAATGAAATATTTAATATGGTTGAATCTTGAAAAGTGTTGAACCATGGAATTATTTTTCGTATAGGTTAAATAAGTTTTTAATCATATAAAAATTTTAAATTTCATTTTTAATTTGATAAAGAAAATAACATTTTTAGTACTACAAAATTATTATGTAAATATTTTTAGTCTTATTGTAATATCAATTTGAATTTTTTTTTATGTATGTTTACAATATTATAAAAAATTCTTCTATAAAAAAATAAATTTATATTTAATTTACCTCAAATTAAAAAAATTATAAATTTGTGTGGATGAACTTTTAATAATGTTTTAAGAAAAGTGCAAGCAAGACACTATTTAACATAAACTTTCAAACAAGACACTATTTAACATAAACTTTCAAACAAATTTAATTAAATTGGTTAAAATTTACATATAGCAAAAAAAAAACGTGAGTCATATATATAAATTTAGTAAAACTCACGTGTCTTTTAATCAATCAAAGAGAATGAGTTATAAAACCTGTTATATAAATAGGATATTGCTAGCATTATTCATATTTCAAACATTCTTGCAAAATATTCTCAAAAAATTTAAAAGGTGAACAATATTTAGTTCTACTAAAAACTAAAACAATTTTTAAAAGAATTTTATAAGAATTAAAAACAAGTGACTTTTTTGTATAGAGAAATTAAAATTAAAATCTCTAAAATTTTGTAATAACTAAAAATTTATTTAACTTTTAAGTTTACTGTTTTTCATTTTGCGGAAGTTAAATCTGGATGAAATTTTAAGAAGTTTCCAGCACCCCATCTTTCATTTAAAGTAAGTATATTGTTAAAAACAATCTTATTCTTTTACATTTTAGTCTCTCTTACTAATCCTTCTATTCATTTCTTGATCACTCAGCTGCTAAAACTACAACTTTCTTTCCAACGTTATCTCCATTGAAAAGCCCAACAAATGCAGAAGGGATGCTCTCTATACCCAATGACTTGTCTTCGATCACTTGCAACTGACCATTACGGACATAATCCAATGTTTTAGCAGAAAAATCAGCGAAAACATTCATAAAGTCAGCAGCTAAAAATCCTCTAATTGTGATTCTATTGTATACGATCTTTAACATATTTGGTGAAGCTCTCTTTTCAGCATCTGTGTATTCAGAGATTATACCACAAACAGCCACTCTACCAAATGCTTTCATGTTTAAAATTGCTGCCTCCAACATTTCTCCTCCAACATTGTCAAAATATATGTCAATTCCATCAGGAAAGTACCTGGAAATAAAACAACTTTTTTCAAACATATGAAATGTCACTGTAATGTTGTTAGCTTTTTAACTTTTATTGATATACATAGCACCAACTATACTGGGACTTCAAAATGAAGGTGTGGCTATTGTCATACATGATACCGATATTTGTGTCAAAGTTTCATTTTTTAATATGACTAATGTATTTTATATCAGTAACAAACCTTTTAAGAGTGGAGTTTAGATCTGTTTCTTCCTTATAGTTGAAGGCATCATCAAATCCTAATTTTTCTTTGAGTAGTCCCACCTAAGATAAAAACTAATTAATACATTAATATTTTTAGTTTAAAGACCAAATCAAGTTCTAAAAGGCATGATCCTAATAAACATTACCTTTTTTTTGCTCCCAGCACAACCAACAACATAGCAACCTAAAAGTTTTGCATATTGTCCTACAATATTTCCAACTGATCCAGATGCTGCTGAAACAAATACCTTTTCACCCTTTTGGGGTTTGCAAATTTCAAAAAATCCCCCATAAGCTGTCAGTCCACTAAATCCTGCAATAAAGAATGGGCATAAATAATATGAACTTTTTAAAATGAGCAGTATATATGAACCACATGTACTCGATAAATCTTAGACGCATCTTAGACACATTTATTTTTGCAACGACTAATATTATTATTAAATTTGTTAATATCGTTCGAATTTTATTGAAAAAAGGGATTGAACTTGCAACCTTTTCATCACTTCTGTTAAATCATCGCCCCAATCATTAAACCAATTTTATATGCATATGTAAGTCATATTTAACTTTTCAATGATAGATGAATGATTCAATGAAGTTGAAAAACTATCTTAACTTGTTTTAGATTTTTTTTATCAAATAAATGAACAATTTAGATACATATATATTTTGATATTCAATTTAAATATTTTATAACTAATATTTATATTTTATTTAGTTATACTAATAAATAAATATGATTGCATCAATATCATTATGTAAACACATAAATAACTTATACAAAAAGTTTTATGTAGAAGAGTTTGGTTCCTCTCTATCTAAGCAAGTATTTATCTCTATTTATTTTTATTTTACTTTTTTTTTTCAATTTTTTTTTTTGGATCGAAAGTTTATATTGTATAGAATATACATGAAAAGTTTTGCAAAAATGTAAAATTATTTAATATGTTATTGAAATATATCAAAATTAACGCCATACACAATTTTATTAAATATCGTTAATCTTTATAAATTTCAATAACATATCAAATAATTTTATATTTATATAAAATTTTACGTGCATGATCTATGCCATATAAACTTTCATTCTAACGAAAAAAATTATAAAATAAATACAATTAAAAGAAATAAAAATAATTAAAAAAAATAGATTGAGAGGTCAAAAAGTCAAAAAATGAATTTCACTAAACTTCTAGAAATCTCAAGAAAGGAAACAGGGAATGTGCTGCTAATTAAGTAATAAATAATTACCCAGAACTCCAAGATGATAAGTGAGTGGAAATTCAGAGGTGTCTAATTTTTTAATTATGTTTTGTTCTTTAACCACGTTGTACTCACCCCATGTGAATACTCCCATAATCAAATCATCTTTCACAAACTTAACATTACCAGAAACCACAACTTTCCCAATAGCAATAGCATCAATAGCCTGAAAATTTTGCCAAAAATGGACAACAATACAATCTTAAGAATACACAAATTTTTAATCAATAAATCAGCCTTAACTAAAAGAGTTTAACTATATAAAATCATTGGTAACAATACTTAAAAATCATCAAAATTATAATGAATATACTCTTCAACTTCTTCTCAATTTTATGGATAAAATAATGATCTGATTGAAATTGATTCAATATGATATACATATTTGTTTTTTTTATTTTATCGGAATTGTATGATTTAAGTCACAACCTTAGCAATAAAAATGAATATAACAATCAACGTCTACTTTTAAAAGACGAAATCCATAATTGTTAAAATTTTAATCAATTTTCAAATACTAATTTATGATAAAACTTGTTCAATATTAAAATTTCTCTATAAAATCAAGAGTTGAAAGATTCCTGAAAAATAATTAATTAATGTGACTTTCATTAATAATAATTATTCTAATAGAAAAAGTATTTTTCAGTACCAATAAAGATGAGAGTACCTGGCCTGGAGTTAAGGGAGTTGAGAAGCTTATAGCATTGTGGGAAGCGCTGTAACTTTTCATGCGATTAATTAGATATGGGTCAATTGAGATATATAGATTCTTAACTATAACATCATCAGAACCTGGCTTAATTGAAAGACCAAATGCTTCATTTTTGACCTCAAAATAGGACTCTTTAGGAGCATCTTCTATGTGATGCTTTATCACTATGTATTTGTTAGTCACTTCCATTTTTCCCCTTTTTGCTTATCGTGTCCTTCTGTTATTTATGTATACATATAAAATAATAATTATATGGGAGTTGAGCTGTCACTTAATTATATGTATAGTGAATATTTATTTTTTAAAGTACCAACCAACTAACAAAAAGTTAACAGCTAGAGAAGACTATGTATATGATCCTAACATAAGCTCTATTGGGAATCTGGCCTGCCAAAAACAATACTTTGACTAGAGGACAAAACGGAATCATAAGAAAACACGAAATCGTTAAACTCTGGTAATTTTTTTAGATTCCGACCTCTCTTTGCTGACAAAATTTGCCTTTTGTATTGTTTTTTATATTGCCTGGTTACCAAAATATTTTCAAAGTGATTTTTACTGAGAAAAGTGTTTTTTGTTTTACCGAAAAGAGTGATATTTTGAATTTTTTATCTATTAAAAAAGCAAAGCATTTCACCCCTTAATTAAACATCATAATATCAAATAAATGTCGGATTATGAAATAAATAGTCTCAAATTAACTTTAAATAGATTAAATTAACCTTTTATTATTAATAATGTTTGACATTTATTTTTCAATAAATATACTTATATTACATAAGAGTGACCTATACTTATAACGGATATTGTTAAAATTCAATTGTAAGTAATGTTAGATTAAATATTGTTGCACATTTAAGTTTGTTTATTTTTTAAATTGGTCTTTTTAAGTTTTTTTTTTCAAATAGATCATGTAAGTATCAGTACCTGCACATTGTAGTTTGATTTTTGAATTTTCATTAAACTCCATTAGAAAAGTTAGAAAGGGACAAGTATACAAACACATCAAATACATAGACAACTGTATGCAAATTTATTCATTACGACTACAAGGAACATGTATACAAACACACATTATATTCAAGTATATATTATATTGTTAGAAAAGACTCTTACTTCGACAATACTTTATTACATAAGCTATAATGTTACACCGACATAATCTATTCAACAATTCTGATGACACATCTCAATTTTCTTGTACCTTAAATCCATCAAATTAACAAATTAAATAACTAATATACTGCTTTTGTCTTTTACACTTTGGTTGGTATATAAAAAAAACAATAGAGAAAAAGAAGAGAAAGGAAAAGAATGGGGAAGAAGACAAAATGAATAGAAAGTGATATAATTTATTTTAGTAAAGTTTGAGAGAAAGAAAAGAATGAAAAAAGAGATAGAAGTGTATTTGTAAATGACATAAATATCCTTCAAGAAAATAATATATGATAAAGAAACATAAAATAAATGTTTTCTTTAATATTTTGATTGTAGATAAATTTGTTTAGTAACAAAAGATTATAGATAATTTGTAGGTCGTATATGTAGCTCGTGTGTCATGTTTGTATTTTATATTTTGTATGTTATATATTATAATGTGATAATTTATGTTAATTTTTTAAAAGTGTAATAACAAAACAACTTCATATACGGTGACCGGAGAAAATGACTTTCTAATATATATTTTTTTTATAAATATTCACAACAAGAAAAATTATTTTTAACTTTCATATTTAGCGTCGGTCAAACGCACATAATACACCAAATATTTTGAGATAACTACAAAATCAACAATCGTTTTCAATGACCAAGTCAACGCCTAAGTCACCATACATCGTTGCTCTTATTCAAAGTCGTCACCCCTAGGAGTGTGTAAAATATATAGTTAATTAGACCATAATGATAAATTGGTTTTTAGTGCACCATAAAAAATCAAACTATTTAATTGATTCATGAATTGAACCACATATATAAAATAATCCACTTAATTAAACTTAATTCAAAAATCATTTTTAAATTTTTTTTAACCTCTGAAAACTTTTTTCTCAAAAAAATTGAAAAAATTCTCGAAAAAATTTTCCCAAAAGATTTTTGAAATATTTTTTTATCGGGAAATCTTTAACATTTTTGTTCTCGAAAAAAAAAGCAAATTTTTTTTGAAAAAGATCTATATCTATTTATCAAAAGATTTTCAAACTTCAGTTTTTAAATAACTAGTTTAAAACCGAATAAAAAAATTTTAAAATATTAAACTGATTCTGAAGTGCAAGTGATTTTCAAGAATTGAACAAAACTATTAATGTAGTTCAATTTTTGTATCATGAACATATGTAGAAAATAGAAAAGATAAAATTCATAAAAGAAATAGTAAATCGCAAAGAAAATAGACAAACTGCAATAAAATCGAAATGTATATCAAATAAGAAATATAGAAGATTAAAAAGAGTTTATTAAAGAATCAAATAATAGAAAAATTAAAAGAAAGAAACTCTTATAAATGAGCATTGCATGTTCATCTTATGTATTTTACACCTTGAACCAAATAATTAATATCTTCCATAAATTTTTGAATTTTCAAAATAAAAATAAATTGTTGTTTTCCTTCTAAAAGAACACATTAAAACAAAAAATATACATTAATTAAACATTTTAAACTACGTGATGATATACTTAATACATAATTATTATGAGGAGGTTTTTTTTTTTAAAAAAAAATAGAAATATGTGATTGTCATGAATCATTTAGAGGAGGCCATGTTCGCAAGAAGAACTTAGAATGAATCAAGAAAATAAAGTCTATGTAGAGTTTCGGACACAAAATTTATTAAATATTCTATATCATAAGTGATAATATGTCCTATGTATGATAATATTTGTCTTGTGTATAGTAATTATTTTACAAAATTTATCTGTAAGATTTTGTCTCGTATATGATAATTCAATCTCATAAAAAAATAATTAGTTCTTTGTATTATAATTATTTTAAAAAATTTATCGACAATAACTTATATTATGTGTGATGATTCAATTTTAAAAGTGACAATTTGCATTATCATTTTCAATTCTATGTAGAAGATTTAAAAAAAGTATAGAATGGAGATAGAATGTCATGGGTTAGAACACACACACGAGGTCTTAGTAGTGCTATAAAGTACTTCAACATGAGGGACATTTTTAGGTAGAAGATATAAAATATATACTAAATTTAATTAATTCATTAAAGACAAATATTTATCTCGTGGATAAATTAAACGTTCTAACTACTTATTTAGTGATCCATTTTCATAAAAATAACATTAAAATTGAAGTGTGAAAAATTATAGTAAATGTAATAAAATTATTTTCATCTTTATTTTGATGATATTAAAAAATACTAATGTTAACTAATTATTTAGTGACAAATATTTGTTTCGCATAAGATTTTTATAATAAATTATAATTAGTATATTATAATTATACTCATTTTTATTTAGACAATATAAAAACATATTAATTTTAACTAATTCATTTGTTCAAATGAATTTGAAATTGATAACTATATTTTTTATAAGAGGAAGCATATGCTTAATTTGAAGAAATGTGTAATTTATTGTTAGTAAATCTGACTTATTATTGAATTTTATAGCCAAATTAAATTTTTGAAATACTAAATCAAGCAAGTTTTAATAGATAAATTATATTTTACATTAAATTGAACTTATATTTAATAGCTATATTGTATGGAAGAAAAAAAATGAAGAATATGACACTTATTTGTGAAGTGGGTTGTGTATATCCATCGAATAAAGAATACAATAACGGAAGAATGGTGATCATTATTAAAGTTATTTTAATTAATATATATATATATATATATAAAAGAAAAAGACTTTTAAATTCAAATATTTAATTACCTATCTTTTTATTTGTTTTTTGATGTACATGGAATCATGTAAAACTTCAAACATCCAATTTTTTTTTTTTTTTTATCTTCGAGATCATGTTAACCTTAACTACTAAAAGAATTTAATGTCTTTTCTATAGATTATTTAAATTTAGGTTTACACATTAAAATTGTTGTTTCTTTTTTAAAATTAGAGAATTCAATGTTCACTTAAAGTTTAACTTGTTTAAATAAGGCAATTCAATGATCATTGATCTAGTCTAGGTTCATTATGTAAGTTGTGCTCTGAAATATTGTTAAGACAAAATCTCAATTAAATATTTTGATGATAAATAAAAAAGATTAATCAAGATTATTAATTATGATTCTAAATGTTTTGATTTTTAACATGTGCATTTGAGTGTGTTAAACAAGATAGGTATCAAAAATCACAAATCAGATCAAAAGAAACAACTCTAAAGATTGATCCTTAAAGAATTAAGATTGATCTTTTAAAAGACAAAAGATTGATCTTTTAAAAATAAAGATCAATCTGTATATTCTGCTAAAAATACAGAGAACAATCTTCACAGTAGAAAATCAGTCTCCACATAATTGGATCAATCCTGGAAAGCCACATTCAACTTCTGCCCTCATAAAAGATCAGCAAAAGATCAATAAAATCGTACTCATTCCAGAATTTGAAGAATCAAGTTATGCTTCAAACAAAAGGCATATCACAAAGATCATTCTTCTTCTCAAGCAAGTACAAGTACAAGGCTACAAGTAGTGAAGTACGCTACTGATTTGAACTATCCAAAAGCCTGCACACATAACTGAAAAGGACATAATCAAGGCTGACATACTGACACGGATCATAGGGAACAAGTTGTTTCATCACAAACCAAAAGACCAATCTTGGATCGATCTTTTGATACAGCAGATCAATCTTAAGTTATGACAGATTTTCCAGCAGCTCTTTCATGACAGCTAGTCCTTTTCCAACGGCCCCATTAGTTGTCCTAAGCCTTCTTGGAGTCTATAAATGCAGCTGCAAACTGAAGAACAAAACACAACAATTAGCACCAAGCAAAAGATCAATTCCTTCGATCATACTTTAGTGCGTCAATTCTTTTTCTTATAGCCTACTGTTTTGTTTTTATTCTTGTGCTGTAATCATTCACAATATTGTTTCATCAACAGAATATATTTCTCAAACAAGTGTTGAGTAAATATAAAATTCTAAATAGCCTCAAAATCATCACTTTGTAACTCAAGGTTGTTTTGACAAATCTTGAGTAAATTGAAAAATCCTTTAAAAGTTTGAAAGACAACTTGTTAAAGTCTTTACAAACAGTAAGGTAGAAATCCTTTCTAAGAAGAAGGGGTAGGAATTGTGTAAAGATTAAAATTGATCTAAAGAGGAAGTGTGAACACCAAGAACAATCTTGCCTTTGAGCACATAGTGGAAAATCTCACTCTTGTGAGGACTGGACGTAACCCGTGTTTGGGTGAACTAGGATAAAATACTTGTGTACTCTTTCTATCTCTATATTTGCTTACTTTTGAACAATCATATTTTGGTAAAATTGATATTGCTGTTTTCAAACTAAAGATTGATCTTCTACAAAGTAAAGATTGATCTTCATCACTACAAAGATCAATCTTAACCTGAGATCTAAATTTTTAAAATAGAATTTTTTAAAAGAGACAATTATAATTCAAACCCCCTTCCTTATAATTGATATTTCTACTTCAATTGGCATCAGAGCTAGTATCTAAAATTTAAACACCTACAAAGTGTTAGAGCAAAAGATTCAGAAAGAAAAATGTCAAAAGCTAAATACATAGCTGAAAGAGGGTCTTCAAACATGCCACCATATTTTGATGGCTCAGATTATTACTTATGGAAAGGCAAAATGCAGCTGTTTCTAAAATCACAAGATACAAGTATGTGGAGAATCATCACAGATGGAGATTTTACACCAAGAGTAGATCAAAACGATCCAACATCAGCTGAAAAGAAAGAATCAGATTGGACAATAGATGAAAAATCCAAGGTACTCTTAAACTCAAAAGCTCAACTATTTTTATCATGTGCTTTAAGTAAGGATGAAAGTGAAAGAGTAGATGAATGTGATACAGCCAAGAAGGTATGAGACACACTGCGGACTCACCATGAGAGAACAAGTCATGTTAAGGAAACAAAAATTGACATCGGTATACGAAAGTTCGAATTGTTTGAAATGAATGAAGGAGAAACAATAGATGAAATGTATTCGAGGTTCACAACTATAGTGAACAAAATGCATTCCCTTGGCAAAGCTTATTCAGTACAAGACAGAGTAAGAAAAATTATGAGATGTCTTCCAACTATATGGAGACCAATGGTGACAGCTATAAGTCAAGCAAAAAATATTGAAGTACTAGGCTTAGAAGAACTTATAGGAACTCTAAGGGCACATGAAGTATTATTACTAGAAGACAATCCTGTAAAGAAAAACAAAGTAATAGCCTTAAAAGCATCTCAAAGCTCGCCAAACATTCAACAAACAAATGAGAAAAGTGATTCAGAAGATGGCCAAGAAGATGCTAATGAAGAAATTGCTCTTCTCACAAGAAAAATACAAAGAATGATGAGGAGAAGAGACCAGATCAAAAAGGGCTCTCTAGAAAAAAAGGACTTCAAGACTGAGATTGATAAAAGCAAAATCACTTGTTTTGGATGCAATAAACAAGCACATTACAAAACCGAATGCCCATCAAACAAAAAAGGACCAAGGAAATTTCCTTTCAAAAAGAAGTCCATGATGGCAACCTGGAATGAATCTGATGAATCAGAAACAGATGAACCTGAAGAAGCTAATCTGTGCCTAATGGCAAATATTGAAGAAACAGAGGTAAATTCTGAACCATGTCTTATATGCAAACAAATGGAAATCAAATTTGATAATTTGTTAAATGATTCAAACTTTCTCATTTAAAAATGTAGTTCTTTTAAAGAAAGATTTCACAAAGAAAAAGAAGAGAAAGAAAAGATTCAGGTCATGAATGATAAACTTAAAGAAATCATTCAAAATCTGAAGGATTCCAACCTTACAAATATGGAAACAAAAAAACCAGAAAGCCAGGATCGATCTTTACAGACAAAGAATGATCTTCTCAAGGCTGAAGTTGAAACTCTTAAAAATGATTTGAAATACTTTATTACGGCAACTGAGACATTTCAGAAAATCATGGGATCTCAAGTAGGGATCTTTGATAAAGCTGGGCTTGGTTTTGACAAAACTCAAAAAACCAAAATGTATGAAATCTTCTTTGTTCTTGAATTAAGAGAAGAAAAATGCGAAATCAAATGTTCATATTGTAACAAAATTTGACATTTAGAATTTGCATGTTACTTTAGAAAAAGGGATATAAAAAACAGGAATAGAAGAAACCTCAAACCAGAAAATCATTTGACAATAAAAGAAAGTTTTTCCAAGAAACTAAAAGAACGAACTTTAGATCAATCTGGAGGCTTATCAGAAACAACCAACATTCAGTTTTTTAAACAAGGTTCAAAAGGCGGTTCTTCTAAGTCTAAGATTGATCATTCTGAGAAATCATTTAACAATATAATACTAGATTTAAAGGCTAATTCCTCAGGACCCAAAAACAAGTGGGTACCTAAGAATGATCTAACACATTATGCAGGATGGATCTCTAGATGTCAAGAAAAGGCCATGGTTTTTGGACAGTGGCTATTCAAGGCATATGACGGGTGACAAAAACTGCTTCATGTCGTTTATCAAAAAAGATGGAGGATCTGTAACATTCGGAAACAACGATCAAGCTAAGATAAAAGGAAAAGGATCCATAGGTAAAATAAATTCTGCCAAAATCAATGATGTTCAATATGTTGAAGGGTTAAAACACAACATTCTCAACATTAGTCAACTCTGTAATAATGGCTTTGAAGTTGTTTTTAAACCAAACATATGTGAAGTGAGAATGGCAGATTCTGGAGAAATCATATTTTCTACATCTAGAAAGAAAAATCTTTATATATTATACATTGAAGAATTACCAGTTGAATCTTGCCTCATGTCCATAAATAAAGACAAATGGATATGGCATAAGAGAACTGGACATTTGAGTATGAAAACAATTTCAAAACTTTCTAACTTAGATCTTGTTAGAGAACTTCCTAAAATAAGTTTTGAAAAAGATAAAATTTGTGAAGCATGTGCAAAAGGAAAACAAGTAAAAACTAGCTTTCACTCAAAAGGTTTTATATCAACCAAAAAACCTCTTGAATTACTTCACATTGATCTTTTTGGTCCTATCAAAACCATGAGTTTAGAAGGTATGAAATATGGATTTGTCATTGTTGATGATTTTTCTAGATATACATGGGTGTTGTTTTTAAAACAAAAAGATGATGCTTTTGATGCTTTCAAAATTTTTGTAAAAAGTCCAAAATGAAAAGGAATCCAAAATTATCAATGTAAGAAGTGATCATGGTGGTGAATTCATTAATGCATCATTCAAAACTTTTTTTTGATGAACTTGGCATAACTCATAATCTATCTTGTGCAAGAACTCCACAACAAAATGGAGTTGTTGAAAGAAAGAATAGAACATTACAAGAGATGGCAAAAACAATCTTGGAAGAATCAAATGTAGAAAATATTTTTGGGCTGAAGCTATAAATACTTCATGCTACATTTTAAATCGTGTTTTAATCAGAAAAACAATAAATAAGAAACCCTATGAAATCTGGAAAAATAGAAAACCAAACATTTCATACTTTCACATTTTTGGATGTTATTGTTATATCTTAAACAACAAAGATAACTTAGGAAAATTTGATGCGAAATCAAACAAAGCTATATTCCTAGGATACTCAATAGAACCTAAGGGATATCGTGTGTTTAATTTAAGAACCAAAGCTGTTGAAATTAGTATACATATTCTGTTTGATGAGTTTGATGATCTTGATGTAAAAAAGAAAGATGAAGTGGAAGAAGATCAATCTGAGGAGACACAACAGATCGATCTTCAGGAGAATAAGACTGATGATCAATCTTCTTTTCCAAATCCTCCTAAAAGCTGGAAACTAATAGGTGACCATCCTCCAAATCAAATTATTGGAGATGCAGCTGATGGTATTAGAACAAGAATGTCTTTTAGAGATGATGCAAACATCAACATGGCAATGATCTCTAAGGTAGAGCCAAAATCCATTAAAGAAGCAATAATTGATCAATCATGGATTGATGCAATGAAAGAAGAGTTCCTCCAATTCGAGAAAAATGAAGTATGGACTCTTGTTCCAAACCCACAAGATCAAACAATTATTGGAACACGATGGGTCTTTAGAAATAAACTAGACGAAGAAGGAAAAGTTGTAAGAAATAAAGCGAGATTGATTGCTCAAGGATATAATCAACAAGAAGGAATAGACTATGATGAAACCTTTGCTCTGGTTGCAAGGTTAGATTTTATAAGAATTCTTCTTGCATATGCATCACATAAAAAAACCAAACTATTTCAAATGGATGTTAAAAGTGCATTTTTGAATGGTTTTTTAAATGAACAAGTTTATGTTCGTCAACCACTAGGTTTTGAAAATCAGAAGAAACTAGATCACGTTTTTAAACTCACAAAAGCTTTATATGGGTTAAAACAAGCTCCTAGAGCTTGGTATGAAAGATTGAGCTCATTCTTAATCAAAAATAATTTTTCTCGTGGAAACATTGAGAACACTTTTTAAGAAAATAAATAAAAATGATTTACTCATTGTTCAAGTGTTTGTTGATGACATTATTTTTGGTTCAACATGATGGGTGAATTAAGATATTTTCTTGGGCTACAAATCAAACAATATAAATATGGGATTTTTATTTGTCAAGAAAAATATACCAAAGATCTTTTAAAGAAATACAATATGAATGAAGCTAAAACTATGTCTACTCCTATGCATCCATCATCCTCATTAGATAAAGATGAAAATGCGAAATCAATTTCGGAAAAAGAGTATAGAGGCATGATAGGATCATTACTATATTTAACTGCAAGTAGACCCGACATTGTTTTCGCAGTAGACCTATGTGCTAGATTCCAATCCTCACCAAAAGAATCTCATTTAACAATAGTCAAGAGAATTTTTCGTTATCTTGTAGGTACTACTGATCTTGGCCTTTGGTGTAGCAAATGTTCTCATTTTGATTTTGTAGCTTACTGCGATGCTGACTATGCCGGTGATAAAATTGAAAGAAAAAGCACAAGTGGTGCATGTCAATTTCTGGGGGAAGCATTAATAAGTTGGTCATGCAGAAAACAAAATACAATCGCCTTATCAACTACTGAAGCTGAATATGTCTCAGCTGCAAACTGCTGCTCTCAAGTCTTATGGATAAAAAATCAACTTGAAGATTATTCAGTTAAGTACTCTCATATTCCAATATATTGTGATAATACAAGTGCTATTAACTTATCTAAAAATCCTATACAACACTCAAGATCAAAACATATTGAGATAAAATATCACTTTATTAGGGATCATGTAAGTAAAAAGGAAATTGAATTAATCTTTATTGATACAAAAATTCAGTTACTTGACATTTTTACAAAGCCTCTTGTTGAAGAAACCTTTAAATTTATTAAAGAAAGGCTAAATCCTGGTATCGTGCAAAATCCTGGTCAAGATAAATAAAAATTAGGGATCGTGCAAAATCCTGGTCAAGATAAATAAAAATTTAACCCAGATCAATCTGTCAGAACAAAATAACGATCTTTTGATTTTACTCAACTCCTCAAAGAACGATCTTTTGCCTTCGTTTTAAGTCTTTTTGCCTTGGCTAAATTACTCAAAGATTGATCTTCATTTTTCATCATCTCTAACTGTTAAAATTCCACTTTTTACTGAAAATTATTGTTGCTTTTAAAAAGGTAACGACTAATCATGATTACCTAGCTACATGCCTTCTCTTTTCCTGTTGTTTCTCCCAATCTACATCCTGTCACTACCACTATTCCATCATTCACACTACCTTCTCCCAATGAACACTCATGTCCTACTTCTAAAATGTTTCTTGTTTTTCTTTCACCTCAAAAAACCGTCTCTTCTTCCATTTTTGGCATTAGTCAGTACCTAGCCTTTTCTGATCTTGATACCATTAGTCTATCTATTCCTCTTATTCAGCTTCTACCTCCATTCCTCCAATTAACACCACATTTGCTACCTTGTCTACTTTCTGCACATCTACTGCTCCCTCTCAAAGTGCTCCAATAGATACCTCTCCTCGTCCTTCAAAGCAGACCAAGTTGGAAAAGGAGTCATCACACACAGGCCTCCAAGAATCTTCCAAAGATTTTTGATGCTCTATAAACCATCATTGCGCGCCAGGCTCATCAAGACAAGGAACAAGCTATTCTGCGTGACTGGATGACCAACCAGCTTGCTCCTAAACTAGGTCTTGAACCACCCATGCCAAATCCTCCTCCAATCTTTTCAGCAATCCTTCAGCCTTCTCTGTCTCCTTCTGAAGGCTCTTCCCCTTCTCTGTCCGTTTAACTTTTTATGTTCTCTTATTACATTTTGATGTAACAAAGGGGGAGAAAATATCTTATATTTTGAATATATAATGATCTGATTATGTTTATCTTTTTTGTTTTTGAACCAACATGTAATGATCGAAAGATCTTCTTTTTTTGTATGACATGAATGCAAATCATTATTTGGTTCAAATACTGAGCACATATTGAGGGGGAGTTTTTATTAAAAAATACCTTCTAAATTATTGTTAGAATCAAATTAAAAATCTAAACTAACATGTTTTGTTATCATAAAAAAGGGGAAGATTGTTAAGACAAAATCTCAATTAAATATTTTGATGATAAATTAAAAAGATTAATCAAGATTATTAATTATGATTCTAAATGTTTTGATTTTTAACATGTGCATTTGAGTGTGTTAAACAAGATAGGTATCAAAAATCACAAATCAGATCAAAGGAAACAACTCTGAAGATTGATCCTTAAAGAATGAAGATTGATCTTTTAAAAGACAAAATATTGATCTTTAAAAAACAAAGATCAATCTGTATATTCTGCTAAAAATACAGAGAACAATCTTCACAGTAGAAAATCAGTCTCCACATAATTGGATCAATCTTGGAAAGCCACATTCAACTTCTGCTCTCATAAAAGATCAGTAAAATCGTACTCATTCCAGAATTTGAAGAATCAAGTTATGCTTCAAACAAAAGGCATATCACAAATATCATTCTTCTTCTCAAGCAAGTACAAGTACAAGACTACAAATAGTGCAGTACACTATTGATTTGAACCATCCAAAAGCCTGCACACATAACTGAAAAGGACATAATCAAGGCTGACATACTGACACGGATCATAGGGAATAAGCTGTTTCATCATAGACCAAAAGATCAATCCTAGATCGATCTTTTGATACAACACATCAATCTTAAGTTATGACAGATTTTCCAACAGCTCTTTCATGAGAGCTGGTCCTTTTCCAACGACTATATTAGCTGTCCTAAGCCTTCTTGGAGTCTATAAATGCAACTGCAAACTGAAGAACAAAACACAACAATTAGCAACCAAGCAAAAGATTAATTCCTTCGATCATACTTAAGTGCCTCAATTCTTTTTCTTTTAGCCTGCTGTTTTGTTTTTATTCTTGTGCTGTAATCATTCACAATATTGTTTCATCAACATAATATATTTCTCAAACAAGTGTTGAGTAAATATCAAATTCTAAATAGCCTCAAAATCGTCACTTTGTAACTCAAAGTTGTTTTGACAAATCTTGAGTAAATTGCAAAATCCTTTAAAAGTTTGAAAGACAGCTTGTTAATGTCTTTACAAACAGTAAGGTAGAAATCCTTTCTAAGAAGAAGGGGTCGAAATTGTGTAAAGATTAAGATTGATCTTAAGAGGAAGTGTGAACACCATGAACAATCTTGCCTTTGAGCACATAGTGGAAAATCTCACTCTTGTGAGGATTGGACGTAACCCATGTTTGGGTGAATCAGGATAAAATACCTATGTACTCTTTCTATCTCTATATTTGCTTACTTTTGAACAATCATATTTTGGTAAAATTGATATTGCTGTTTTTAAACTAAAGATTAATCTTCATCACTGCAAAGATCAATCTTAACCTGAGATCTAAATTTTTAAAATAGAATTTTGAAAAATAGACAATTATAATTCAAATTCCCCTTTCTTATAATTGATATTTCTACTTCAAGTATAACTTAACATTTTTCAAGCTTACGTGTCTTTGTTTATTTTATTTTATTTTTGCCAAAATCGGGGAATCAATGTGACGGCAAGTACACAATCTTGTGTTATTTGTTGATGGTCAAATTATATATTGTTGATGTAACGTTACTGAAAATATTAAAAATGGAATATGTGCTACTGCCAATTATTTTAATTAATTGAACTATGTGGCACTTTTTTATCCTCTATATTTAACATAAACAATAAATAATGAACTAATATAATATTTTAAATATTACGTAATTTTTTTAAAAAATACACCTAAGTTGATTTAAAAATAAAAACTAAAAATATATTTAATAGATAAATTGTTTGAGTTGAACCTATAAATTTAAAAATACATTCTCTTTATTAAAATATGTGTAGTTTAACGCACACGTGTGTATATATATATATATATAAATTTTAGAGATATTCTTTACTTCATTTAGTTTTTCACATAAAAACTTTTTTTTTTATTCGTCTATCAATTTATCTGAGGACATATAGTGAAGCCTTTTGATTATGTATATGTAAGTTCTCTATTAAATTATTTTTATGCTTATAAACAAATTAAAGCGTATTATTTTGTTCTTGTACTTTCAATTGTATTTTCAATTATAAGATATGAATTTCAATTCCAATTAGTAATCATTTTTATCGCCCCAATTAATATGGGAATTATAAAAATCAATTAGTAATCATTAATTATAGTACAAAATCACTATGCAACAAGCTTGATGGATGAGTGTAAGATCAACTGCTACAATTATTCTCAAGGATTATAATCGAAGAGAAAAGCAATATGCATTTATTTATTTATTAAATAGTATGTAGTCTATATAATAAAAAATAAAGAGTCAAATTGATGTATAAGTATAAAAAAAGTCAAATTTATAAATTTGAAATATCGAATACTGTATTTAATACATAATCTTGTATCAAAATTAAAATGATTTTGTTTTCAAAATCGATTTTATTCAACTATAGTAAATTTATTATACTAAATTCACAAATAATTGATTTTATGCAATATGTATCGTGGATGGATGCGATTATTATTTGAGTTGATATATTTAGTTTTTAAATGACATTAATTTATTTTATAAACTACGTCTAGGTGGATATAATTTCTATAAAAAATAAATTATTGACTGAATCAACAAATTGTGGTAATTATTTTTGTTTAATTAATCAATAAAAAAAATCAATCAATTTTAATTTGTTGATATATTATTGATTAAAAATAAAATTTTACTATTTTAAATAATTAATAATGTGAGATCAGTTACTCCAAAAATAATATGAGATCACTTTTATAAATATAATGAAAAATAAATTAATTTAATATTATTATTTTTTATTTAGAAAAACAATAACTGTAGTATGTTGTCTAAATCATTTTCCATCTAATGTGTTGTTTTCTTTTTGTAGGCCTTCACATTGTACATTTACTGTATTGGTCACATGAAATCATTTTCAATTTAATGTTGTTAGTTTTTTTTTTTTTTATAGATACCCACGTTATACATCAGAAAAGGATAAAGTTAAAGGAAGATTGGATAATGGAAAAACCAGTAAGCTTCTTTCATTTAAAGGGCAACCATGTAGATTCGTTCCAAGTGGAGAATAAAGTAATAAAGTAGAATAAAGTGTTAGTGGAGAAAAAGTTGAGAAAGGGGAGCCAAAAACTTGTATTATAAGTCAGAACTCCCTCTCCCTCACAACTCGCCTTCGCCTTCAGTCTATTCTCCCTCACAACTCCCTTTCAGGCTACCCTCACAACTCCCCTTCACTCTACCCTCTTCCTATCTCTCTCCCTTTTGCTTACAAGTTACAGCCTTCCTCTCTCCCTCCTTCATGAATCACAACAACCGCCTCTGCCAGATCGCTCCTGTGCTCCTCTGACAGATCAAGAATCGCTCCTCTACTCGGCCACCTCTGCCTGACTGCCTCCGTGGCCGTCGCTCTCGCCTCTCTGTCTGCCGCAACTTCATCTGTTTCCAGACCGTTGTTCAAAAGGTTTGGATTTCTATTTTGTTATGCTGATTTTTGTTAGTTAATTTTGCTTTGGAATTCTTGCTCCTCTGTTCGGTAGTTCGTTTTGATTTCAATTTTTCTTAGTTTATCGCTCCTGTGTTAGTTTTGTGTTCTCCATTTTATTGAGTTTTACCTATTCTAAGAATTTTACTTATATGACAGTATCCCGATATTTTTGTGGAATTCTACTTTTTGTTTATGTTGTTCAGTTAGCATGAAATTTAAAGCTTATTTTTTTAGTGTTGAGTATGAAGCTTTGATTTGGAGTTTGGAATTTTGATTTGGAGTTTTAATTACACGTTAGTGCTAATTTTTTGTTTAGAGTTTTTGTGTTGCACAAGGTGTTTGATTTTATGTCTATATAAAGTGTTTTAGTTTTTTTTTGTTGCAGATAATGTGTTTGATTTTATGTCCATATAAAGTGTTTTAGTTTTTTTTGCTGTATATAAAGTGTTTCAGTTTTGTTGCATTTTTGTTTGAGTTTTTTGTCGATATAAAGTGTTTTAGTTTGTGTTTATTACAACTTAATTTTTTACTATATAATATTATTTATATATTTAATTTATATATTATATTTTTATGTCTATCTTTTTTAGTCAAGCTCCGCGAAGAAATAATAAAATAACCAATTTATCTCAACAACCAAAGGTTAAATTCAACCAATATTTTGTGGAAGCTGAAGTGCAGCCAAACTTAAAACCAGTGGTTATGTGGCTACGCCAAGGTAATATAAATTCAGCCACTGCAATTAAACAATAATAAAAAAAGTTATTTTGAAATTTAATTAACAATATGTAGTGGGTTTTGAAGGGCCGTTCTTCCGGACTTGGTGCTTTCCAGGACATAGTCCTTTTAAACCAACTGACCAAGGTTGGGCCAAAAACAACTAAAGTTGGAACAAAGGTAATTAGAAAAATCAATTTTGTATAATTTTAGTAACATTTATTTTGTTTGCATACTTAAAATTGTTTTCCATTTTGATAACTTTGCAGAGGCAAACATGCTCTATTTGGATTCATCCGCTAATGCTGCCTTCTCATACTCCGCCAACAAAACATTCTACAACCTTGTGACCGATGAAATGACAGGTACGTTTATTTTTCTTTTGAAAATTAGCTTGAGAATAATTCCTAAAATGTTGAGTTGAGCTTATTAATAATAAACCATTAAACTACACTTTCATAAACTACATAGAATAAACATGGTTTTATTATGTTCTTGTTTAACTCAGATTAAATGTATGTAATCAGAAGCAGCAGCCGTCGCGGCTGCAATCGCGCCGCCACGTCGCATTGCAGTGGTCTGTCGCTACGCAAAACTCTGCTGCGTCGCAGATTAGGGCAGCGACCGTCGCGGCTGATTTGCGGAGAAGACAAAGCACTTTTTTGAAAAAAACGCGCAACCGTAAATTCAAAAGAAAATGTCTTAAATGCCCTTAAACCATGGTTGTTAGGGGCATGCAACAAATTGTGAAGTCATAGTAGCAGTGCTCTTCTCACGCCGCTGCCGACTGGTTATTTTGGTTACAGTCATGGTTCATGGGTCAGGTCTGCAACTCGGTTTATTAAAAACAACAGTTTCGTCTTTTTTTGGGTACATTGGGAACCTATTGTGTCATGCAAACTACCTAAATCCTGTAGTACTGCCAAATCGTGTAGCAATGCAATGAGTTATCAAACGTGGCACGACCCTGTCAATATTTGCCTTGTAGTTTAGCTAGATGCTCTACTGGTTTAGTGGAAAACCATTGGATATGGATTGCATATGGTCGGGAGACTATATTCACTCGGATAGCACATCAGTGACTATTGGATCAAGATTGTATGGTCTAGATTTTAAGTTCGGTATTTTGGAAAAAAAGTAAAAGTTGGTATGTTTAGTGAATGGATAGCATCCCAACTACATGGAATCCATTTCTTAAGCCCTCACTTCCAAATAAAGGTTTTATTCACATATTTTCAATGCAGCATTTATGAACTCCATATACATATTTTTACAAATTTATACACATATGTCATTAAACTCTGCTTTTCCCCTTCAAATTGCTTGGGCTTTCTAGATGTTGCGTTTGCATATGTAGGTTATCCCTTCATTTAAAACTATGTTCTATAAGCTACTAGGATTTGGCAGTACTGTAGGATTTAGGTAGTTTGTATGACACAATAGGTTCCCACCTACATGCTCCCAATGTACCAAAAAACAAAAACCTAAAAAAAAAGTTTTTGATAGCTGTCATTTTGCTTACTTCACAGTCTGTCATTTTGTTTACTCTATTCATTATCTTGCTTTCCTTTTTGTTTTTATATAATTAATTAATAATAATTGCTAATGTGATTTAAAAAAGGAAATATACAATGCTATAAATTACAATAAAAAATATATAATGTTATAGTATTGTTTAAGCATAATACAAAATGATTTTATTAGTAAAAAAAATATAAAATGATTTGTTTATTTTTTTAAAACAAAAAATATTTGCTTATTGCTTTTAGATGCTCTAAGCATGGAGTTTCTGTTTATATTATGTTTGAAATATTAGTAGCAATAACCTCTGAAGTTATGAGTTATGAATGTTCTCTAATTTTTGCAGTTTTCTAATTTTTGCCTCTATTGTGTATGGTATTAATTGCTTCTAAATGTCCCCTCAGACATCAACCTAGTGGCTATACCGCTATCGCATTTTGAAGGTAGGCCGCTACGCTACACCATCTGCTACTGACTATATAGGATTAAATACAAGTGATTAACATAAATTGTGTTTAGTTGAAAAATTTACATTTTATTTAAATTATATTTGATTTTAGAGAGGTAAAAGTAGATTGCTTCATATAAAACACAATTTCAACACAATTCGTGTAATTATTACCAAAAACCATAATTTCAACATATTTCATTTACTCATCAAAACATGTACTTTTACTTGTTTTGAATTCATATGATTATATTAACCTTATGGAGGTTTGACACTATCTCTGTAACATACAGCACAAGATAATCTTGTTTTTCTACAACATTGGTTGACAAAATTTTCACATTACAAAAATAATGAGTTCTTCGTCACAGGGGAGAGATATACAGGTAGTATTTTTATCTTGTGTTATATGAATATAATGTTTATTTTGGAGGTTATGTTGGATATAATACATGTTTTTGGTGGTTTCAGGTAACTGTGCATCCCAACTTGCAGAACTCATTTTATAAACCAAAACTAATATTATTTAAAGGAAATAGACGTGAGTACAAATATATGAAATAAATTTAATAATTCTTATACTGCAACACGTAACATTTTAGTTGATAGAATTAACGTGTATTTCTCTTTTGATATTTGCATATAGGTAATCCCTCCTAGAGTTTAACATAGATTACAACTCTAGGGGCAATTTTTGTGGGTTGATAACATATTCAACCTATGAATTAGTCACAAAAGTTTGCAACATTTCCCAAATTACAAGTGAATATAGAATCGGGATGGTTACTTCCAACTGTGTAGAAGTTATTGATTGATTGAATCGGGAGGTTAGTAGATATATATTCTCTTTTATTTGAACATAGAAGATAAAACCCTTCCATTAGACTAACACTTTATTATTTTATTATTTTTGTATAGGTTGGTAGCTACATCGATGATTTCGACGTTAGTCAAGATATGTGCCGACCACTAGGACAAAACATATGGACTGCACCTGTATAATAAACTTCATCCTTTCATCCCTTCTCTTTTTATCTAAATTCTCTTTTGTTTTTTTTTGTTCATATTCTTATGCTTTCTTTTATTTATGGTTTAGCATAAAGAAAAGAAAGAGCTTTTTGTCTCGAAGACAAAATATTTAATTACTTGAATAAGAAAGGAGTTCAAAAAGCTCTCCATAATAGGATTTTCTCGTGGCAAACTTGTGGGTAAGTTTTATTAATTGAAATTTGATTATCATTTGAGTTTAGAACTTTATTATTATAACTTCAAACTAGTGTTATTTAGATTGATGAAATAAAGTCATATTCAATTCAATTATCATCGATTTTGTCTTTGCAATAAATGAACTTTTGAATTATCTTTCAATTAGAAATAAATTCAAGTTTTTATTGAAAACAAATTGATATATTTTATTAGATCTGTATTGATTGTTAATATCATTTTTGTTTTATTACAGAGCTATCTCGTATGACAGCAAAAGTATTGAAAATTCAACCATATCTCTTCTAAGAACATTTGTTAAATCAGTTGTTAGAGTTATGCTATTTAGGTTAGTCAGTTTTTTTCTCTAACTTTTTAGTTAGTTTTTGCATCATATCCTTTTCTTTGGTTTGTTAATGTTCTATATTTTTTAAGCTAAACAATTTGTTCTGCAGTGGAGATCAAGATTATGTCGTACCATTCTTTGGTACTCAATCTTTATTCGATGGATTAGCTGAGGATCTTGAGTTGCACTTATGGCCTTATAGATCATGGTATAATGGAATAAAGGTATATATTTATAAATGTTTAAAATTATTTTGAATTGTTCATATACACTGTGATATCAATGAGCATAGCTGTCAATATATTAGAGACCCTAAATTATAAACAATCAATTTTCACGTTAATCACAAAGGTTTGCAACATTTCCCAAATTGTAAGAGAATATAGAAGTGGGATGGTTACTTCAAAAGCCTTCCATTAGACTAACACTTTATTATTTTTGTATAGGTTGGTAGCTACATCGATGATTTCGATGTTAGTCAGGATATGTGCTGACGACTAGGACAACACATATGGACTCCACCTGTGTATAGTACACTTCATCCATTCTCTTTTTATCTAAATTCTGTTTTTTTTTTGTTCATATTCTTATGCTTTCTTTTATGTATGGTTTAGCATGGAGAAAATAAGGGAGTTTTTTGTCTCGAAGACAAAATATTTAATTACCTGAAGAAAGGAGTTCAAATAGCTCTCCATAGTAGGATTTCTGTGTCAAACTTGTGGGTAAGTTTTATTAATTGAAATTTGATTATTATTAGAGTTTAGAACTTTATTATTATAATTTCAAAATACCTTGTGTTATTTAGATTGATGAAATAAAGTCATATTAAATTCAATTATCATTGATGTTGTTTTTGCAATAAATGGACTTTTGAATTATCTTTCAAATTGGAAATAAATTCCAGTTTTTATTGAAAAAAATTGATATAGTTTATTAGATCTGTATTGATTGCTAATATCATTTTCGTTTTATTATAGAGCTAGTTGGTATGATAGCAAATGTATTGAAAATTCAACCATATCTCTTCTAAAAAACTTGTTAAATCAGGTGTTAGAATTATGATATTTAGGTTAGTAAGTTTTTTTCTCTAACTTTTTAGTTAGTCTTTGCATCATATTCTTTTATTTGGTTTGTTGATGTTCTATATTATTTAAGTTATACAATTTTTTGGGCAGTGGAGATCAAGATTCTGTCATACCATTCTTTAGCACCCAATCATTATTGGATGGATTGACTAAGAACTTTGGGTTGCACGTATGACCTTATAGACCATGGTATAATGGAAGAAAGGTATATATTTATAAATGTTTTAAGATTTTTATTGTATGATCTATTTAATTATGTGTTGGTGGTTGAGCTAAAAATCAACCATCAAATTCTATCATTTTTTTGTTTTGTTTGTCAAACCTCTAAATAAGGTGCGATCTAAGTAAGGTGTTGGAGTAATTTTTTACTTGTGATTTTGAATTGTTCATATACACTGTGATGTCAATGAGCATATTGCTATGAATATATTAGAGACACTAAATTATAAACAATCAATTTTCACGTTATCATTTGTTGATTTCTAGATACTAATTGTCCGATTACTCCATGCTTTTTGGTTTTCTATTAAAGCTCGACAGATTTACTGGAGGTTGTTTATTGTAATTTGACTGCAGATGCATGAAGTATAAGAATATTGATTAACTGTCTTATAATACACTTAATTGTCCATAGAATTTGTGACTACGATGCAAAGTTTCTAAGTTATGTGGCTTCTGAAATTTTTCTGCTTCCGGATGGTGCTGTGAAAAAACATTAGTAAGATGTTGTGATGTTAACCTGAAGATTGTAATTGTCTGTCTAATGTTCATCACATAATTTATTATACTGATTATATAATCTAGATCTGTAGAGCAAGATCTCGGATGCCATAATTTCTGGCCTTATTTTAAGTTTTAGGAATTGAACATTTAAGTTTTAGGAATTGAATCCTTCTATTTTTCTGCTGTCACTCCCAAGTATTTCATACATTTCTACAATCTTCAACACCTCTTTTGACATGGCTGTTTTCTTGTTTAGGCTCGTGATCATTTGCACCTTGGCTTTAGGCTTGGGATTAGAAAATTAATTAATTTTGATATTTTGATTATTTAGGCTGCAGGGTTTACACAGGATTATGGTGACATTTTATCTTTTCTCACCGTCATTCTTGTGCATATTCGAAATCAAAAAAACATATATCTTGTTTCAAATTTTTTTAGAAAGAAGACCCCTTCCAAAATTTTTGTAAATGCATTATGCCATCAGCTGCAACGTTATGCCGAGAACATTGAGAACATCGAACTTTGCTTCGCCATAGGCAGGTGAAATGGAAGCCGTATTGATCATAATTTCTCTTTTGAAGGATTCTTTGTTGAACGGAACGCCGATGGAGTAAACGGCGACGGGCATAAGAGCTTTGGGCATTTGAATGAATGAACAAAAAGCCATGTGGATCATTGTTAGAGAAATAGGGAAGGGCCAAAAAGACCACTTTTTTCACCACACTCTCTGAGACTGCCATTGTGATTGTTTTTGTTTTTGGGTTTGGAACGAAAGTTATGAAGGAGATTTAATTGGAAGGGGATATGAATTGAATTATTTGGAATTATTTGAAGTTTGGAGAAAAAAAGATTTGATGCGATAATTGTGTTATTTAAAACATTTTTAGAAGGAAGGTCCCTTCCTTTCAAAAATTAAATTGTAAATGCATTATGAAATAATTGAAAGATGTATATTAAACATTTATTATATATTTGTTATATTTTATCTGTATTATATTACAAGCAATCGATTTATTGATTTGTTCAAATGAATTTGAAATTGATAACTATATTTTTAAAAAGAGAAAGTGTATGCCTAATTTGAAGAAATGTGTAATTTATTGTTAGTAAATCTGAATTATTATTGAATTTTTGAACTAAATTAAATTTTTGAAATACTAAATCAAGCAATTTTTTAATAGTTAAATTATATTTTATATTTTATCAAACTGAACTGATATTTAATAGCTATATTGTATGGAAGAAAAAATAAAGAATATGACGGGAAGAAAAAATAAAGAATATGACGGTTATTGTGAAGTGGGTTGTGTATATCCATCGACTAAAGAATATAATAATGAAAGAACGGTGGTTATTATTAAAGTTATTTTGATTAATATATATATATATATATATATATATATATATAATTCAAATATTTAATTACCTATCGTTTTATTTGTTATTTGATGTACATGGATTTATATAAAACTTCAAACATCAATTTTTTATTTTTTATTTTTTATTTTATCTGAGATCATGTTAACCTTTATTACTAAAACAATTTAATGTGTCTTTTCTATAGAATATTTAAATTTAAATTTACACATTAAAATTGTTGTTTCTTTTTTAAAATTAGAGAATCTAATGTTCACTTAAAGTTTAACTTGTTTAAATAGAACAATTCAATGATCATTGATCTAGTCTAGGTTGATTATGTAAGTTGTGCTCTGAAAAATAACTTAACATTTTTTAAGCTTATGTGTCTTTGTTTATTTTATTTTATTTTGCCAAAATTGGAGAATGAATGTGACATCAAGGACATAAACTTGTGTTATTTGTTGATGGTTAGATTAATATATATTGTTGATGTAACGTTACTGAAAATATTAAAAATGAAATATTTTTGCTACTGCCAATTATTTTAATTAATTGAACTATGTGGCGCTTTTTTATCTTCTATATTTAACATAAATAATAAATAATGGAACTAATATGAATTTTTGGCCACAAAAATTTTACTTTTTAAAGTTAAAATTTGACAAATTTTTATAAGTGAAGCGTTTATAATATTTTAAATATTAAGTTGATTTAAAAATAAAAATTAAAAATACATTTAAAAGATAAATTATTTGAGTTGAACCTATAAATTTAAAAATACTTTCTCTTTACTAAAATATGTGTAGTTTAACAAATAAAATAAATAAAAGTTTTT
>JBBPBS010001045.1:4267444-4384263 GCA_037974835.1 Cicer judaicum | reverse complement strand
TTTTTTTTTTTTGTGTTAACTATTTTCACTAATATACTTTTTTTTTCTATTATATTACTGTGTTATGTGCTATACTTTTGTATAAATATACATATTTTTGAAGTTACTAATTCGTTATTTATAGTTTGCTTACTCATTGCATTGTGGATTTTAATTTCCTATATAAGTGACTAAATAGACCATAAAATTATCTGTTGAAATTTGAGTTAATTTGAATTGTTGATATGATTAAGTTGATTACCTTTTGATTAGACTTGTGTTTTGTGTGTCTAACTTTAATTATTTTATAGTGGGTGGTTAGAAATAATCTTTTTTTATTTGACTAGATATCTATTTAAAATTATTAATTTAATCGAGTTAATACTAATTATTGATCGATAGACCTTGTTTTGGGGTTGTAACATGATTGTTAAAGTTTTGATCTTGTTAATGAAAACAATTTAGAACCTTACGAGAATTCATATTATTAATAATAATAATTGCTAAGTATTAGAGATGGCTGTAACTTAGAGTTAAAAAAAGAAGACATTTTGAATGACTTAATGTTGACTTATTTTGTAAAAGAAAAATAACTTTTGTTTAAATTACTCCTGATTATTTTAAAGAAATTAAATTGAGTTGAATTTTTATTTATGTAATTCTACACTACTGATTTTATTTAATATTTAAAATAGTTGAAAATTTACACGATATATTACTATGTGTTGTTTTTAAGAAAATCATAAAGTGGTGTTGTTACGTTGAGTTAGAGGGGTTGTGAATATGGAATCGTGAGGGTGTTAGGATATTTGTTTGAAATTATTTATTTAGATATTATTAACTCTTTAGAATTAACTTGATATTAGAGTTTTAGGTTTTAAGAACTCAATAGTGATTTATAATAGTACAAAAAAAAAAGTCACATGATAAAATGTCTACTAATTAAGAAAGAGAAGGAAAAAAAAAAATATTATTATTATTATTTTATTGAAACCCAATTTAAAAAAAAAGGATGTTTCTTTCTAAACTTTGAGTTGAATAGAAAATATATCTCTTATGTGTAATTTTTAATTTTAACTAGAAAATCCTTATTTTTGATTTTAAAGTGATATATGTGAAGAAGAAAAAAGAATTTGTGATTGTCGTCATTACTATTGTTATTAATTTTAAGATAATGTTGTAGATATTATTGTCAATTAAAAATCTTGTCTTGAAAAATAGTTATGTAATTTAAAAATTCGATTTTTATATGGGCACATAATTTGATTTTATCAAAAGTGAAAATCACTTGAAAATGTTTGTGGTTGTATCTAAATGATTAAAATTTTGATATTAATTTTAAAATCAATTTAGGACGTTCGTCGTGACTTTAAAATAGTATAGAATTCATGTTAGTAATAGTAATTTTTGAAAATTTGAGGTTGATTGAATTTTACAGTTTGACTCTTTAGAACACAAATTATAAATGAGTTAAAGTTGATTTATTTTTTTAAAAAAATAAAAATAATTGTCTTATGTTTGAATTGTTGTTGATTTATTTTAAAAAATTAAATTGTGTTGGAGTGGTCTTGATTCATAAAATTGAAAACGAAAAAAATAATATTATGATGATTCTATTTAAAATTAAGAGTAGTCAATCATATGCTACAAGTTTTAATATGTGTTGTGTTAAAGAGAATCAAGAAGATTTGTTATAGCAATACTGTTGAGAAAATAAGTAAATAAATTGGAATTCTGATGTGTTGGAGAATCTTCTCTCTTTTATATATAGTCTGATTTTCTTCCAAATAATAGGTTAAAAATAATTATTATAAGAATAATTAAATATTTTGAGAGGTATTTTTTGAGATTAAGGTGTGAGTGAAATTTTATGAATCTTATCAATGTTAAAAATAGTTTAAAAAGAAATTGTATGCTTTACTAAGAAGCAATCTAAGAAAAAGTTTTGACTTCCGAAAAAAAAATTATTTTATGATATTAAAAGATTAGTGATTCTTGTAAAATAATGTAAGTATTTGAAATCAAATTTTAGAGTATTGATTAACTACTAAAATAATTTATATACTACGAGATTTATTTTGGTCTTATGATTGTTATATTAATTTCGAGTAAAAATAACTGCTTACTTTACATGCTAATTGAAAAATCTATTTTAAATGATAAAGATTCATTAAAAGAAAAGTTAATTAATAATTTATTTATAATAAATTTGTAGTTATTGGATTGCTATGAGGATATTATACATCATGATGCCAATTATTGAATTAGTTATATGCATGTATATGATTATGTAAATATGAAATTGTTTGTTTTTCAAGTGTTCTAATTTTTGGGAATTAGTGTATAGAGTTAGAGTAGTCAAAAACATTTAAAAGTTGAATAGTTTTATATTTTTTCAATCGAATTATTGATTATAATTGATGTTAGTGTCCTTTCTTTTGTTATTGTAACTAGTTGTAAATTTGTAACAGTCCGTTATTTTTTATTCGAAACAAAACTAAAATTGAATTTCAGAAATAATAGAAAGAAAATAAATAAAGAAAGGAAGAAATACTTTTGGATAAAATATTGAAGTTGTAACAAAACGACAAAAGTCAACAAATATTTACAAGTAGCGGAAATAGTTTTTGAAACACAAATCCAAAGTATTTTAAACAGCAAAATACACCGGGGCTATGAGACCTATCAGTCATAGCTCATACCCTTGAGTATTCTCGGTAGACACCAGTACAAAAGCATTGTCCCAAGAATTTTAACTTCCTCACATCACATCAAAGAGTGCTACAAGGACCCATCAAAATAAAAGTCAAGCTAACAATATGAGGTATATGTACAGTCTTCCAAATTGAAATAAATACATCCACAAAAGAAAGACAACTAAACCCTATACAACCCTCTAATTTGATCATGCTACAAAAAAAAAAAAAAACTATACAACCCAAATGATCTCCACACACCCCGCAAGATCCTTCTGACACAACAGCGGTCAGGTATGCCAAACTACCTTCCCATCTCTAAGGTACTAACCGGTCGGATGATCTTAATTCTCATCTGAAGGCAAAACCCAACTTTCCACTATAATTGTAAAGGTCACCAACTGAAATTAACAAATATCACATAACATTTAAGTATTTTATGCACAAAATAACCTTTCAACTTAGCATACTCTTTGAAAGGGTTTTATATGTCAAACATGCATAATCAAAGTTGAAAAATGAAGTTTTTAACAAAACTGCAATGTCGTATTCGAATACATCATACTTGTATTCGAATACAATGCTAATTCACAAGTTAGTAGCAAAATCAAGACATCTGTATTCGAATACAATATTCTTGTAGTTGAATACATAGCTGTTTCATAAGTCAGTAGCAAAATTAGGACATCTGTATTCGAATACAACATTCATGTAGTTGAATACAAAGCTGCTTCATAAGTCAGTAACAAAATTAGGACATCTGTATTCGAATACAACATTCTTGTATTCGAATACAACATTCTTGTATTCGAATACAACATTCTTGTATTCGAATACAACAGTAGAAAAATGTAGAATTCAACTGTTAAATGGTTTCATAATTAATCAACACGTACACACAAATCCAAACAATCACACTTATCAATTAGGGCACAGAAACAACAACTAAGCATACATATACAATCATCACAGTATATCAAACATGACTCGTGTGCTAAGCACCGTAATGCAAAGCATATATGCCCAAAATGCATGAATTTCAGAATTTCCAACTAAAACCCTCCTTGAAGGGGCGTAAATCATAATTGTACTGCCTATCACAGACCAATACTAATTATCGAGGTGCCACCTATCACGGGTCAACACGATTTACTAAAAATGTGAAGTCTATCACGATTTACTCATAGATGACTTAAATTCATTTTCCACCAATTCACATAATCACATTAAATTCATTTTCTACAATTTCACACATCAAATACATCAAATTTATTTTCCACAAATACACACATAACATCTTATATGCAAGCTAAAAATTTGGAAGGAGCCCTTACTTAACGGTAGCTTTAACAAGCGATTATGGCACCACGATTAATTCTGGTAAAATTTCTGCTCACGACATCGCTCCCAAAGTTGGCTCACTAGTACCATAGCGTGGAGGTGAGCAATTTTCCCTTCTATCACTTCTCGAAACGAAGCCCAAATTTCGAAGAAAAGTGGAGATTTGTGTTCGAAGGTTTTGAAAACTCCTAACACTGTTTTTCTTCGTTTGTGAATCAAAGAAGTAGAAGAAAGCTTGGAAATTTGTTCTTTCTCACCCACCAAGCCTTGGGTTTCTTTTCTTGAAGCCAAAGAAAGTAAAAGATAGCAAAAGAAAAGGAGGAAGAACGATGGATGAATGATTTCGCAGGGCAGGGAGGAAGAGTTTACATTTTCTTTCTCTGTTCCTTTTCTTTCTCCTATGTAACATATATAAATGAAACAACAAGCCTATCTTTGACACCGGATCGATAACTGTACCAGAAAACTTTCTTCATTTTCGTCCAAATTTGAGTATATTGTTTCATTTATTTAGCTAGTAATTTAAAAACAATTTTTCATATTTTTAACAACCTCGATTTATCTCTAAAATACCCGACTTCTCCGTTTACTGAATTCGTTATTTTGTACCGTTCTTCTTCACCGTAAGTCCAATTTAAGTGAAACCAACGCCAAAACGATCGTGTGAAAAGTGACTATGTTATCCACTGGGTTGGTTTTTGATTTATGGTAAGATTCCTTGACCGAAATTCGAAATTAATTTTAGAGTGTCTTCTCATAATTTATTTTTAATGTTTACCCATAAATTATCGAGTTAGATTGATTGAAAGACAAAGAGACAATGAACGAGGATTGTTTGCTTGTGGAATCATATTCGTATGTGAAAGCGTCAAAATAAGGTAAGGAGTGAGAGATTGTTTGAATTCATGAGTATAATATAATGTGACATCAACGGGAAAACCGTATTTCCCAACAATTCATTTGGGGCTCGCTACGTACGAGAATAGCCCTTTGAGTGATAAATTTATTAATGTAAAAATATGGGAACTATATGATTAAGATATGGAATAGAAATATTTATAAGGTGATGTGATAATAAAAATAGTGTTTATGTGAATTCATTTTGATAAATTAATAATAATGATGTTTAAGTGATGTGATAATAAAAAAATTTAAGTGCTCGCTACATGTTTATGTGATGTGATAATAAAAAGTGAATTCATTTGGATAAATTTAGGTGATTGTGATGATGTATAATTAATAATAATGATGTTATAAATTTGTGAAAAGCCTATGTGATGATGTATGATTGGTGATAATGATGCAATAAATTTCTGATGAGTTTATGTGTTGAGATATGATTAATGATAGTGATGTTGTGAATTTGTGATGAGAATATTGAAGTAACCCCATAGTTGGTGAAATAATTGTGATTCCAATTAGTGTTTGAGATGACGGTCTTAATAGAGTATCATAAGTCAACGAGGAGAGAAAATAAATATTGAGAATTTGTGAAGTGAAAATTATTCTATCATCATATAGGTAGGGTCTGACAAGCTTAGTGATTCAGAGGAAGTACAGTTGAATGAGCCTGATCGTGGCGGTCTGCTATCGAGCCTTAAAGCAAGATTGTTAGACCTTGGAGGTATTCGGGTAGGGAATTCCTTGGTGATTTGGAGGTAGCACTCCAAATATCGGGAGCTACCATAAACACACTTTTACCTTGACTTCTGCCTATATGTGTCTCAGGTTGATTTGAGGAGATATATAAGGACACAACCAATTTGAATTGTATATCCATCGGAATGGTGGCATAGTATCAAGCCTCATAATCAAGTACATCACAATTAAAATGATACCACATTTTGAAGTAGAGTCTAGGCTCATGCATAACATTGTACTTTCTTGTGATTGTTTTGTTGTGATTAATATGTATTGTGTGCGATAATAATTTCTAAGATGATTTAATGTTATAGTGAAATGTATTAATTTTCCTTGAGTAGTTTTGACTTGATAATATGATGATTTTCTTTGAGGAATATTTGTGTATTGATACAATTCTATTATGATTGTTTGTGTGTACTTCTTACTTGTATTATACTATCAACATGATTTCAAAACTCACCTCCTTCGTTGTTTGTGTTTGACTGGCTTGACCATGCGTTTGCAAAATCATAGTTGTTACAGGTTAATGAGTCTTGAAGTTCAAGTTTGGGAGGAACCCCACTTTGATAGGTGATACCGGGAATAAGAGTTCTAATTTGTATTTTACTTATTTAATTTGAAATGACTTTTGTATGAAAACCATATAAGTACTAGTAAATTTATAGAATTAAATTAAGTAATTATACATAAATCATGCTTATTGAGATTATACTATTTTATAGGAGTAAAGAAGTTTAGAGTGTTCCTTTTGATCTTGGAGAAACGTGATATTCTATATTAAAAATAAAAACTTTGATTGTCTTGAAAAACATACAGATCGCAAAAAAAAAAAAACGTGAGTCCTATATATTAATTTGGTGAAATCGTGTCTCTTTAAATCAATAAAAAAGAATGAGTTGTAAATAGTTTATTGTTGGCATTATTCATATTTCAAACATTCTTGCAAAATATCCTTTAAAAATTTAAAAGTTGAAAAATATTTCGTTACATTAAAAAGTAAAATAATTTTTTATAATAATTTTATAGAGACTAAAAACAAGTGACTTCCGTTTTTATAGAATTAAAAAAAAGTTTCTAAATTTTATAATAAAGAAAAATTTATTTTGCATTCGGCCGAAGTTAAATCTGGATGAAACTTTAAAATTTTTTGAATAAATTGAAGAAGTTTCCGGCACCCCATCTTCATTTAAAGTAAGTATTGTTAACAACAATCTTATTCTATAAAAGATAATGTTAACATTTTAGTCTCTCTTACTAATCCTTCTATTCATCACTTGATCACTCAGCTGCTAAAACTACAACTTTCTTTCCAACGTTATCTCCATTGAAAAGCCCAACAAATGCAGAAGGGATGCTCTCTATACCCAATGACTTGTCTTCGATCACTTGCAACTGACCATTACGGACATAATCCAATGTTTTAGCAGAAAAATCAGCGAAAACATTCATAAAGTCAGCAGCTAAAAATCCTCTAATTGTGATTCTATTGAATACGATATTTAGCATGCTTGGTGAAGCTCTCTTTTCAGCATCTGTGTATTCAGAGATTACACCACAAACAGCCACTCTACCAAATGCTTTCATGTTTAAAATTGCTGCCTCCAACATTTCTCCTCCAACATTGTCAAAATATATGTCAATTCCATCAGGAAAGTACCTGGAAATAAAACAACTTTTTTCAAACATATGAAATGTCACTGTAATGTTGTTAGCTTTTTAACTTTTATTGATATACATAGCACCAACTATACTGGGACTTCAAAATGAAGGTGTGGCTATTGTCATACATGATACCGATATTTGTGTCAAAGTTTCATTTTTTAATATGACTAATGTATTTTATATCAGTAACAAACCTTTTAAGAGTGGAGTTTAGATCTGTTTCTTCCTTATAGTTGAAGGCATCATCAAATCCTAATTTTTCTTTGAGTAGTCCCACCTAAGATAAAAACTAATTAATACATTAATATTTTTAGTTTAAAGACCAAATCAAGTTCTAAAAGGCATGATCCTAATAAACATTACCTTTTTTTTGCTCCCAGCACAACCAACAACATAGCAACCTAAAAGTTTTGCATATTGTCCTACAATATTTCCAACTGATCCAGATGCTGCTGAAACAAATACCTTTTCACCCTTTTGGGGTTTGCAAATTTCAAAAAATCCCCCATAAGCTGTCAGTCCACTAAATCCTGTAATAAAGAATGGGCATAAATAATATGAACTTTTTAAAATGAGCAGTATATATGAACCACGTGTACTCGATAAATCTTAGACACATTTATTTTTGCAACGTATAATATTATTATTAAATTTGTTAATATCGTTCGAATTTTATTGAAAAAAGGGATTGAACTTGCAACCTTTTCATCACTTCTCGTAAATCGTCGCCCCAATCATTAAACCAATTTTATATGCATATGTAAGTCATATTTAACTTTTCAATGATAGATGAATGATTCAATAACGTTGAAAAACTATCTTAACTTGTTTTAGATTTTTTTTATTAAATAAATGAACAATTTAGATACATATATATTTTGATATTCAATTTGAATATTTTATAAATAATATTTATATTTTATTTAGTTATACTAATAAATAAATATGATTTTATCAATATTATTATGTAAACACATAAATAACTTATACAAAAAGATTTATGTAGAAGAGTTTGGTTCCTCTCTATCTAAGCAAGTATTTATTTCAATTTATTTTTATTTTACTTTTTTTTTTCAATTTTTTTGTTGGATCGAAAGTTTATATTGTATAGAATATACATGAAAAGTTTTGTGAAAATGTAAAATCATTTAATATATTATTGAAATATATCAAAATTAACGCCATACACACTTTTATTAAATATCGTTAGTCTTTATAAATTTTAATAACATATCAAATAATTTTATATTTATATAAAATTATATTTATATAAAATTTTACGTGCATGATCTATACCATATAAACTTTCATTCTAACGAAAAAAATTATAAAATAAATACAATTAAAAGAAATAAAAATAATTAAAAAAAAAAAAATAGATTGAGAGGTCAAAAAGTCAAAAAATGAATTTGACTAAACTTCTAGAATTCTCAAGAAAGGAAACAGGGAATGTGCTCCTAATTAAGTAATAAATAATTACCTAGAACTCCAAGATGATAAGTGAGTGGAAATTCACAGGTCTCTAATTTTTTGATTATGTTTTGTTCTTTAACCACGTTGTACTCACCCCATGTGAATACTCCCATAATCAAATCATCTTTCACAAACTTAACATTACCAGAAACCACAACTTTTCCAATAGCAATAGCATCAATAGCCTGAAAAATTTGGCAAAAATGGACAACAATACAATCTTAAGAATACACAAATTTTTAATCAATAAATCAACCTTAACTAAAAGAGTTTAACTATATAAAATCATTGGTAACAATACTTAAAAATCATCGAAATTATAACGAATATACTCTTCAACTTCTTCTCGAATTTATGGATAAAATAATGATCTGATTGAAGTCAATTCAATACCAATTGCATATTTGTTTTTCTTATTTTATCGGAATTGTATGATTTAAGTCACAACCTCCGCAATAAAAATGAATATAACAATCAACGTCTACTTTTAAAAGACGATATCCATAATTGTTAAAATTTTAATCAATTTTCACGCTGGCCGGTAGACTTCCATATCATGAGACATAGTCTTAATTGAATCATCATCAAGCTGAGATAACAAACAGCCATCCTTAGGCATACGAATCTCAAGGCATAGATTATCAATTAAAACTAAGATCTCGTGATAGAAAGGACCGTTGCAAGGATCAATAGTCTGATGTTTTCTGATACAAAAGATCCTCATGACTGAGGCGAGTGTAGAGCATACTTGCATCTCTTTCAGGGTGTTTATGATATGAACATAATAGCTAAAGCTTTCAGAAAGAAAAGAAAGAACTTAGAAGAACATGTTTGTATATATGAACACTCGAGGTTTGATTTCAATTCACTCTAAGTCCATATGTTACAACACATCTCCTTTTATAGCCAAGGAGTTACATAAGAGACAAAATACAAACTATTCATGATCATGCCAAGATAAGCATTATTGGGATGCTCTATCATGATGGGAGACATAATCATGACAGCTTTTGACCATTATGCCATAATCATGACACCTTTTGACTATAATGTCATTATGGAAGACATAATTATGAAACTTTTTGACTATTATGCCATATAGGTATAATTATGACACCTTTGGACTATTTTGCCACATTATTATCACTATTTTACATAGGCATACGAAAATACCATAATTATACAACACACATACATGACTCTCTGACACACATTCATGACTCTTGTGACTCATTATCCCTTACGGATAGGCTCATGACTTGGAGACATATTCTGATCAGACAAGTATCATTCAGTGAGATAATTAGGAGAATAGTCTAGATCATACTGCCAGATGTCCTCTAGCATTTCTCTCAAAGATTCTTCTTGAAGACTCTATGAAGTGTCAACATCCATTGAATTTTCTTCAAAATTCATTGCTGCTAATTATTGTTCAATTTTTACAGCAGAGTCTTCTTCTTGTTGAGTAGAGCTTTCTCCAACTTGAATTTCTACTTCCTGCCATTGAGACCTCTTAAGGATCTTATGACCTTCTCCCGAGATTTCTTGAGGGTTAATTAGTTGCCACTGGGAATGAAGATTTCCATGACTAATGCAAGTTGTATCAACCTAAGTTTTTTCTTAGTAAATATTAATAAAATTGATATAATCTATTAATTCCCTTATGACTTTTAGACTTGGAGGATAATCATCAATCGTTTCCCATACATCAGCATAATTCGAGCTAATGAGAAGTTTAGTCTTGGAATCAATCTGATATGGCCTATGTATGATGAAAACCGTTTTAAGTTTGCCTATAGCATCCTGTGCTAATTTTCTTCCTTTGACCTCGTGTAAGACTGATTCTAATTGTTTCCTCCACCATTCCAGTGGAGAATACCATCCAAGCGCAGTCCATATCAATGAGTTGTGGTTCTTTAGATCTATCAGATGGTTGTACATTGCTTCAGTCGGAACATAGGTAGGCATGACATACAGACTAGTTGCACACCAGATATACCACAAATGGTTTTCAGTGAACTTAAGTTGTGGGTCTATCTTAAATGGTAAATAGAAAGGTGTGTCTATCAGAAAGGGAGACTGATTTGGAAACTTTCTCATCTCTTTCATAATCTTCGTCATGAAGTAAAAGAGGTTATTTCTGGCGTACTCTTTGAGTTGAGATGGTGAGAAAGTCGAGTCTACTCCGGGAGGAAAGTCTTTGATGGTAGAGCCATGGAATGGTAGTGGTTTGATCATGAAAATAAGTGGAAAGACATGTTTTCTCGTGATGACCTGGATGGGTTTCATTGGCCTGGAAAGTAAATCAGGAATTAGATTTTGATTTCCTTTGATATGTTTTACCGTGAAATCATACCTTGAAAACCAATCTTTGAGCCTAAGAGTTTATGGATCTGGCGGCATTTTATTTTTAAATTCTAGAATCCTGGGAAAAGAAGAATTATCCATTTGAACTTCAAACTAGTGACCCCTTAGGTGGAAATCAAATTTTTGAATTCTCAATTTGACTGCAAGTGCTTCCTTATAAGTGGTGTGATAATGTTTTTCGGCTTCCTTGAATTGACCACTCGCATGACCACAATAGTGCTTTACCCCATTAATTTCTTCTATTAAAACCGCACCCCAATAATGATCACTTGCATCTATTTGCAAAATTCTTTTCCCATTTCCTGGAATTTTTAAGGAAGCTGGAGTCTGTGCAATCCTTTTCAAGGCTTTAATGGCTTCAGTATGCCTTGGTTCCCATGGCGGAGGATTTTTCCTAAGCAATTGTGACAGAGGGCTTGTGTATCTAGCAAGCTTTGGGATGAAATTTCTGATATAATTAATTATACCAAGAAATTGCTGGATTTGTTTAGTGGTGAGATTTTCTTCAGGAAAATTTAATAGTTCTTGAGCAATGTGAGGTTGAGGCTGATATTTTCCTCTAGAAAAATGCATCCCTAGAAAATCAATTTCTATTTGGGCTAGCTGGCTTTTCTTTTCAGAGAGCATTATTCCATGGTCTTGGGCTATTTGGGAAAATTGGCCCAATAACTGTTTATGAGCCTTTTCATCTTTTGAGAATAACAAGATATCATCGATATAGATGAGAATACTATCGAGGATGGGCTAAATTTTTTTTTCATGGATTTATGAAATAGCGAGGGAGCTACCTTGAGCCCAAATGGCAATACTGTCCATTGGTATTAGGCATTAGGAATGCAGAACGCCGTTTTGTAACGATCTTTAAGATCAACATCCAATTGCCAAAATCCAGACTTGATGTCAAACTTTGAAAAGATCTGAGCATCTTTGGGAAAGATGTTTAATGAAGTGGTTTTCGGAATGGGAAATTTATCATCTTTCAAAAAATGATTAAGAGGCTTATAATCAATTACCAACCTCTTTTTCCCTCTTATCTTTTCAGATCTCTTTTCCACATAGAATGCTTGGCAAGCCCATTCAGATTTCGTGGGCTCTATCAGTCCTAGTTTGAGTAGTTGATTGCATTCTTCCTGGGCCAAAGCTAAATATGACGGACTCATTCCTAGATGAGTTGCTTTGGTTGGATTGATATCTTCGTTGAGCTTGAAGGGAAGTTGGACAAAGTAGTCTTTATTTATTCATAATGGTTTTGGATGAGAGAATTCTCCATGATTGTCTGCACAAAGTTTCAACAGTTTGGATTTGATTTCTTTATACCGAGCAGGAACTTCGGAAAGTGAATACAACTTTAATATTCTTGAGAAGGGTTTAAATTCTCGCGTGTATTTAATTCCAGTAGGTAGAATTTGAAGTCTATTTGCTGCTGAATAGACATCCATTCCTACAACGATATCTTTATTTGGAAGGCTGCTACCAATGACCTTTGTCCAAACTATGCATTATGGGAAGAATCTGATACCAATTTTTTCCTTCGTCATCAGATCTGTTCTGAAGGTTTTGCCATCTGCTGCTACAAAGTATGCAACATGTTTCTCCCATGCTTCTGTAGGGAGGATTTTTGGGTTCATCATTGTTATTTGTGCACCAGTATCCATGTAAGCTATGACTTTCTTGGGATGAGAAAAGTTGGAGGCGAGGACATGAATCTCAACACAAGGGAGAGGAGGAGTAGGTAAGGTGCTTCCTACTTCTTTGAATGAGTAAATAGGAAAGCGTCTGTCATCTCCTGATTCAGCAGATGATGCCTCATCTGAGGAAGAGTTATTTGAGGAGGAGTCTTGAAGAGCAAAAACTGTGTCTTCATCGGCTGAGCTTTGTTCAGAAAACAAGGATTTTAGATCGCCTTCTAGCGGTTGGAGGGAGTTGATCATCTTGGCAGCTTTGTTGGATTTGTTGGGACATCTTTTAGAAAAATGTCCTTTTTCTCCACAAACAAAGCATCTTTGATTTTCCTTTTTTCCCCTGAACGGCCTCCTTCTGAAAAACTTTAAAGCTTTCCTTTTTCTTACTTTCTTGATGATCCTAGAAGGTTTGGTGAAAATTTTCTGATGATGCTTCTTTGTTGAACAGTTGCATTTGTTATCCTTGCACATGATCTCCAGGTAGGGCTTCTTGCAAGCCTTAATGAATTTGGATTTTTGTTGTATGATTTCTGAGAAATGCTGGTGTAATCTACACAGCTTTTCAAGTGCTTCTAATGCTATCTGATGAATCTGGCCTAGACTCAAAGCTTTGATATCCTTTTGGGCTGTTGTTATCATCCTATGGATTTCTAGCTACAATTCTTGAGGCAGTGAAGAGATATATGTATTTTTCAGACTATGATTGTTAAATCCATTGAGGACATAATATCTCTGGATCATTCTTTGATAATGTCTTTCAAGATCTTTGACCTTGAGGAAGTAGCACCTCATCTCATAAAACTCTTGTATGTTCTTTATATCGAATATCTCCATATCACCGATAAATTCACTGTGAAGAATCCCAAGGACAACAACCATATTTACTAATCTGTGTTATTCATCCTGTTTTAATGGACCAAGATTATGGTACCATTCTTTTAACGTGCCAGTCATTTTACAGGAAAACTCTTCAAAGATCTTGTAAGTATCTGCACCTGTTCTCATCATCTGAGTGTCAAGCCAGGCTCCAAATTCAAGGAGTCTTTTCCTCCACATACTAGGTGGTATATCATCAAGCGTAAACCATGGTCCACTATTTATCTTTGATTTTCCCGAGACTAGATTTTCTTCAAATGATTCTTCATAGGTGGATTCTTCTTCTTTTACATTCACTATGAAGGATTTGGAAATTTTTCCATATTTCCTCTCAGATCCTGATTCTTGTTCTAGTACTGATGAAAAGGATTCAGATCATTCATCACTTGATGCATCTTGGGAAGAATCATCTTGTCCAAAGGAAGAGGAATCTTTTGAAAGAAAATTGGTTTCTTGTGGAAATGTTTGGTCTTCGGTGATCGTCATGGCTTAGAAGCTCTTTTATGAAATTTCTTCCTTTTGGATTTTTGGGGGAGGTGTTTCAGCAACATCTTGAGAATTAGAGGATGATACACTCAAACAAGTAGTTTTTTCTTTGGACCTAGAGGTCGAGGCCTTGGTAGTTCTATCTAGTTTTGGTCTATAGGCTGAAGGTATGTATTTGATGTAATCTGGAGGTGATGATGCATAGGTAGGCTAAAAAGGGGATACTTTTCTTGGACGTGAAAAGTAGGATGGAAAGCTAGGAGGGTTGAGGAAAGGATCCTTAATGAGTTTTAGTTCTTCCTCTTTGGAGGCTCTTAAGAAGTCATCAATCTCTTTTACTTGGCTTTATAGACTTCTGAATGCTCTTTCCTTTCGGTCAAAATCTTGGCCAAAAGTTCTTTCATCCAACATCCTTCTCAAGTCATGTTCTAACTGAGAGACTTGGGCTTTTAAGGTCTTGTAATGCTTGTGCATTTTTTTGAGATAGAAATATGAGATCGTCATCTGTTTCTTCTATTTTTTCTGCAATCTTGTTCATCTTTCTGCTCAGATTTTGAAGAGAGTCATTTTGAGCAACCATGTTTTCGGATTGCCAATTTAGAACCTCTTCTGGCTAGGTTAAAGGTTTGAGCTTTCCGTCAGACTGGACTTCATTTGGCTGAATGAAAGTTTTGGAAGATTTGTTAGTAATTAGGTCCACTTTCCTTTCTAGATCAGGGAATTGTTGGTCATATTTGGTTGCAGCTGAGTACAGGAAACAATAGATTGGCTGGATATTTTTTGGAGGGTCTAGAGGTTTACAATAGTCTAACGGTGACCAAGAAACAAGAGTAGGGTCATTAGGTGGCAACAACTTCTTCTTTTTGAGAATTTTAAGTGTGTTCTTTGTAGATAGGAAGAGGCTTTTTCCTATCATGGATTCCTACCCATGGACCATTGTCAGGATCCGAGTTTCTTCTCGGTGGATGAGATGGTCTACACGTCCCTTTTCTTTTGGGAAGGATGATTTCTCTATTGATATCATCATCATGCAACCAACATTCATATCCTGGGTCACACTTACTTGGATCTACATCCCAGATAAAATGTCCATCTATGTTGTCAGTATAGAACGGTTCTCCTTTAGCAGTGACAACATGAATAGGACACCAATCTTCTTCGAGTATTGGTTGTATCATCATGGTCTGGAAAATAGGAGAGGTCGAGCTTGATCCTTCGTCTGGCTTTTTGAAGATTGTCTTGACTGTCCTGTCAACGGATCTCCTGAAAGTGGCTTCTTGGGATTGTATTGGTCTCCTGTCCTGGTGGAGTTTTTCATAGTTAGTAATCCATTCCAGGGGAGTTAGTTGGGATAATTCCTCTCTTGTGATTCTCCTTGGGATCTGGACGATGGAGGGTATGTCATATTCTCTATTGGTGACGATCAATAGTGAATCAGAAGAACATCCAGAGAGTGGCAGATCTATGGAGTGATTTTGGAGACGGTAGATTATCTGATGATGGAGAGTTGCAGACAAGGCTTCTAGAACTTGATCAGATCCAATAATTTGGACTTGGACTTTGAACCTTGTAGAAAGTGTCATGTCATTGAGACTCACATTATAATTTGGGAAGATGGTGAGGACAACACTTCCAGCATGGAGTGATGTCAATACAGTTCCTATCACATTATTTTCATAGTGGAGATAGCTGGAATCTAGGAGAGCTATTTTGCAGAAGACAGACTGATTTTTCCTTCAGTGAAGAGAAAGGATTAGCCTTACGGCTCCAAAGTGTAGATCTGTGTAACCCTCAGATTTCTAGTGATTAATAAGACTCTAAGGAATCTCCAAATCAACATATTGTTCCTGATTCCTTGCTCTTAGACTACACTGATTTAGTCGAGATGATTGGACATATTCCTTCACATGTGGACGATTTGTGGAGATGAGGTTTCTAATGGATCTGACGATGGATCTCTGTCTCTTAAAGATGTTATAAGGGCTTAAAAGGGGAGGTATGGTTTCAATTATTTAAGCATCCTCCGCGATGTAAGAATACTCAATAAGGTTTTCTATTTTATTTGAAATGGTCTTTTTACAATGTTTTGGGAGGGATATTGAAGAAGTTAAAGTAATAGGTAGGTTTGTAGACTCTGTTGTTTCCATGGTTGTTAAGGTTCCTTCCTTACTCACTCTCTCTATCATATTCATACCATATGCACCCCCTCTTCTAATAACAAGGCTCTGATACCATGCTGGCCGAGAGCCTTCCATTAAAATTTCTCTATAAAATGAAGAGTTCAAATTTCTTGAAAGATACCTGAAAAATAATTAATTAATGTGACTTTCATTAATAATATAATTATTCTAATAAAAAAAAATTCAGTACCAATAAAGATGAGAGTACCTGGCCTGGAGTTAAGGGAGTTGAGAAGCTTATAGCATTGGGGAAAGCGCTATAACTTTTCATCCGATTAATGAGATATGGGTCAATTGAGATATATAGATTCTTAACTATAACATCATCAGAACCTGGTTTAATTGAAAGACCAAACGCTTCACTTTTGACATCAAAATAGGACTCTTTAGGAGCATCTTCTATGTGATGCTTAATCACTATGTATTTGTTAGTCACTTCCATGTTTCCCCTTTTCGCATATAGTGTCCTTCTGTTATTTATGTATAAATATAAAATAATAATTATGTGGGAGTTGAGCTGTCACTTAATTATATGTATAGTGAATATTTATTTTTTAAAGTACCAACCAACTAACAAAAAGTTAACAGCTAGAGAGGACTATGTATATGATCCTAGGGCTGGACAAGGGGGCGCGACCCGCCTGCCACCGTCCGACCCGCTTCGGGTGAAAAAGAAATGGACGGGTTGAATCGGCCCAATCGGATTAGAAGATGATAAATTAGGGTTTATGTGGGTTGACGCGGACGGGTTCGGGTCTATGATTTTAAACCGTCGGTGACCGACCCACCCGTATAAAAACATATATTATTATTAATATTAATAATTAATCATTTATTTATTGGGTTGGGTCACTTACCACTCCAAGCCCAATACCAATTTCATTGTCTTCTTCTAAACCCTCGCCGCCCACTTTCACTTTCACTTCAACCGTTCACAGCCTCCTCTCATCTGTTTCTTTCCCACTTCCACTTCAATCGTTCTCTCATCAGTTCACACTTCCCTTTCTCTTCCACACTCAGAGTCTCACTATCATCTTCAACAATTCTCTTTGACTCTCTCTATCGCTCGCTCAATCCTAAAACAACCACCATTAGCGTTAAATGAAGGATACTTTCAGGTTTTTTTTATCACTTATATTTTTTTTAAAACTACATGATTTCGCGTTTTGAACTATATGAGTCTTGTTTAAGTTGCTGTGTTGATAAATTTTAACTATTTTTTTTTGCATGTCATTTTTTTGATAGGGTTTGACTAACAATATTTTTGCTTTTATTTTATATGCTTATTTGATTTAGATTGTTGTCAGAATACTCAGACTTATGCATTTTCCAGATTTTAGAGTGATACATAATCATAATACATTTATTATATTTTCTTATTTACTGATTTTAATTTATATGACTAACTTTTGTTTTATTTTATTTTATTATGTTTGTTTAATGTTTTCCATGGATTTGTCTAGTTTTCCATATATGACTAACTTCTTTCTTTTTTTATTTCATTTTATTTTCATATTGGTTTTATATTATATATTTGTGTTATTTTTACATGTTAATGTTTGTGATTATTTTGTAGATTTACTGCCTTATAAGTCTTTGTTAAAAGAAAATAAAGGTACTCCATTTTTTTTTTCATTTGAAGGTTTGTATTACATTTTTTTCAATGAATTAAATTTTTGTATTTGTAAAGTTAATTAATAATTATGAATATGATTTCTTTGTTGCATAGTTATTTTGTACTCTAATTAGCATTACTAATTAATTTTTGTTCAATGTTTTAGATTGGCCATCAAAGAGACAAGAGTGAACATTCATATTATTTGTACTGATTTTTAGAAGGACATTGGACATTTAATTTAAGATGTTTATATTTTATGAACATGAATGTATGATATGTATATTAAGTTTACATAATGGTTAGAATTATAAATATGTTTGCATTTCAATAATAAATTGGTAGAGTATATACAATGTAGAATTATAAATATATTTGAAAAATGGATTATGACTTTAATGGTTATTTTTATCTATAACATTTAAATTATAAAAAGAAATTGAGAAAAAATTGCTCAATTTAAAACAAAAAATTAGAATAATTAAATAAATAGAATTTTGGAAACATAAATAAATAAAAACAGATGAAAAGTGACCAAAAAATAAATGGGCAAAATAAATAAATTGGCCAAAAAATGTTATTGGGCAAAAAAAATATTATTGGGCCAAAAAACTAAATATGTAAAAAAAGATAAACCCGAATGAACCGCCGCCTAACCCGTCACCCGATAACCCGTTACCCGACTAACCCAAATTCTTTATTAGACGGAAATGGGTCTATGTCATCCACCCGCGGTTTGAGTCGATTGGAGTTTTTGGGCCCGAACCCACCCTATCCGACCCGCTGTCCACCCCTATATGATCCTAACATAAGCTCTATTGGGAATCTGGCCTGCCAAAAACAATACTTTGACTAGAGGACAAAACGGAATAATAAGAAAACACGAAATCGTTAAACTCTGGTAATTTTGTTAGATACCGACCTCTCTTTGATGACAAAATTTGCCTTTTGTATTGTTTTTTTATATTGTTGTTTACCAAAATATTTTCAAAGTGGTTTTTCTTTTACCTAAAAGAGTAACATTTTGAATCTTTTATTTATTACAAAACCAAAGCATTTCAACCCATAATTAAACATCAAAATAACAAATAAGTGTCAGAGTACGAGTGAATAGTCTTAAATTATCTTTGAATAGATTAAATTAGCCTTTTATTACTCACAATGTTGACATCAACTTTTCAATGAGTAGAATAAGAGACCTAGCTCAACATGACGAAAGAGCACGGTAGTTCCTCATTTCAAATAAGAGTGACTCAGGCTCAGGCTTGTGATGGTTATTGTTGGAATTTTAGTGTGATCATAACATTTGGTTACATGCTTCTATCTTATTATTTTGGTATCTTAAAAGTTCTTTATAGTTTAGATTAATATTTTTAGCTTGTTTCTAAACTTTGGATCGAATTTAAATAATAATTTTACTATTTGCATTTTAATTTTATTATTTGTATTTTGACTCTTTCTTACTCTGTAGGTCATAACTTGAGCTCTGGTTATCGAATTAGCGCATATGAGCGGGCGTTTGAAAGCTTAAAATTGGAGCTACAACTTTTGTGTTGGAAGAAAAGATCAATTCCAAAATTTATAGAGTCTAAATTACAGATTTCATAATCTGGATTTTTGTAATAATTTTAATGAACGGGTCACTTTTTAAACCCTAAACCCTAAATTGCCTACTATATATTGGCAGTTTTGTTTCTTTTCTAAAAACGGGAAAAAATTAGAATTCAAATTGCTACAAGAAATAAACAGTTTTTATTTTAATTTCATGGAAGACTAATTTTATAAAATTAATCCACGAGTTCAGAGTTTCATCAACACCTTGAGATTTAGGTTACACTGTCAATTTCGATTCATGATTTTATTCTTGTTTATTTGATTATATTGATATTTTGATTGCTTAAATTGAATTTCAATAGGATTGATTAAATTTATTTGACAAAATTTGGTTTCAGTTTCTAATTTAATTTGAATTATCATTTTGCGACGCTGGATCGTTAATTGTAATATTTTGATGATTGTGATGCTTCATCCAATCAAAGAAACCAAATTCACATAGGATTGATTACGCTTGTTTGATCAATTCTATAGTCAAATAAGAATAGAATAACAAATTAGAAATTAAACTCATTGATATAGTCTGTGATAGGTCTGAAACTCGAATAAGTGGATTAATCGTTTTACTCATCTGTTAAATCAAAAATCTAAAAAACTCCTTTTTATTTTCAATTTTCAATTCGGTTATTATTTTTATATCAGATGTCCTTGTGAAAAGATTTGAGTTATTACCTCTATTTACATTTTATCAATTGTATTTGACTCGTGTGCGACAATGGATCCAATTGGTGCCGTTGCTGGGGACTCTCTAATAACAATATTAACCCTATTTTCAGGCGACTGTCTCGGATTACTCCGAAATTCCTTCGTGTAGTCCATTTTTTTAATTTTTCATACTCTCCAATAATTCCAAAAAAAATTGCGTTGCCTTTATTTGATTTGTAGAAATTTTTTGTGGTATTTTTTATATTTTTTGGATTTTATTTGATAGGGTTTTCGATTTTTCACTTCAATTTTAGCATTAAGGAGATTGTTGGAATTTTCAGACTTGTTATTTTTCATTGCATTGTTATGATGATGCATGACTAGGGCTAGTTCTATGAATCTTTGTTCTCTTGAACAAGAAATAGATATTACATTTCATTTACGCCGTAGACTTAATAGAGCTGCTAGTGTTAACGAGCTAGAGTCAGATACTGAAATTGACAACTTGTTGCAAAATATGGCTAATGCGAATAATAAAAACCTTAAGACAACTTGCTGCACCTAGTGTCAATTATAATGCATTATGTATCACACATCTTAAAGTTACTGTACCATTTGAACTTAAATCCGGTTTAATGCACTTGGTTTCAAAGTTTAATGGTCTTGCAGGTGAGGATCCTCAAAAACACTTGAAGGAGTTCCATGTTGTGTGTTCTACCATGAAGCCTCAAGGAGTCACAGAAGACCATATTAAGTTGAGAGCCTTCCCATTTTCACTTCAAGATGCTGCCATGGACTGGTTATACTACCTTCAACCAGGTTGTGTTACAAGTTGGAATGATCTCAATATATTGTTTCTAGAAAAATTCTTCTTTGCCTCAAGAGCTGCTTCAATTAGAAAACAAATATGTGGCATCAAACAGATTGACAGGGAATCATTACATGAGTATTGGGAGAGATTCAAGAAATTAGTGTCAAGCTGTCCTCATCACCAGATTTCTGACAATTGCTCATCCAATATTTTTATGAAGGCTTGCTACCTATGGATAAAAGCATTTTGGATGCTATTAGTGGGGGAACATTTGTCGATAAGACCCCAGAAGCGGCAAGGGCTTTGATTGTAACCATGTCCATTAATTTTCAGGAGTTTACAACTAAAAGCAAATCAACAGTGTTGACAAAGGGTGTGAATGAAATTCAGGCTTCTTCCCACAAGAATTTAGAAGGAAAACTTGATGAGCTTATATCTTTAGTAAAAAAATTGGCAATAGGTAAAACTCAAGCAGTGGTCTGTGGTATTTGCATTTCTCTAGAGCATCCTTCAGATTCATGTCCTACATTGCAAGAAGATCCAATTGCTGATGCTCCTCAAGCATATGCAGCAAATATATACAATCCTCAAGCCAACTATGATCTATCATCTAATAGGTACAGTTCTGGTTGGAAAAACCATCCCAACCTAAGATGGGCGAATTCATCTGCACAACAGCAAAATATTCCTCAACAGCAAAACAATGCATCTTCAATAGAGGACCTCGTTAAGCAGATGGCTGTCCATAATCTCCAATTTCAACAAAGAACATATTCCACCATTTAAATTTTGGAAACAAAGATTGGTCAGCTAGCCACTTCAATCAATCAATTGTAGACTCAAGGGTCATACCAGTTGCCTGCACAATTAGTATTAAATCCAAATGCTCCCAATGTTAGTGCAATTACATTGACGTCTGGGAAAGCTGTTGAAATACCTAAGGTACTTCAAATTGCAGTGAAAAATCAAGGTTGTTGAGGATACTTTGATATATGAAATTGTTGATGTTGAGCAAAATATACCACTTCCTTTTTGTTAAAGAGCCGTGAAGACTAAGAAAATGGACGAGGCAGATAGAGACAATGAGATCCTGGATACATTTAGGAAGCTAGAAGTGAACATTCCCCTCCTTGAAGCAATTAAACAGATTGCAAGATATGCAAAATTTCTAAAAGATTTATGCACACACAAGATAAATTTAAAAGAAAATGAAAAAGTAAACATGGGGCGAATTGTTTCAGCCCTCATTCAACCCATGGCTCATAAATTCAAAGATCCAGGAACTTTTTCCATTCCATGTACCATAGGCAATAGTCAATTGGCGAACAAGAGCAGTGCTTGTCCTGATAAACTTGTGGAAGATGTACTTGTTCGAGTTAATGAATTGATATTTCCTGCAGATTTTTACATTCTGGACATGGAGGGAGAGAATAAGCCCAACAGGGCGCCTATCATCTTAGGCAGACCATTCTTGAAAACTACTAGAACAAAAATTGATGTGTATGCTGGAACTCTATCCATGGAATTTGGTGATAGAATTGTAAAATTTAACATCTTTGATGCTATGAAACACCCCATGGAAGAGCATTCTATTTTTCAAATTGAATTGCTTGCTGACTTGGTTGATGATACTTACCCCGATATGTTTGCTATTGGTTTTCCTTCATTGTCTGGTTTTGATGATGCTTATACTTGTGAATTCTGTACAGATACTCCATTGTGCTCTGTGTGTGCTGAGATCGAAGCTACCTTGTAGGTTGATCATTGTGCTGATATTGATATTTCTACTAAGATAATTGATTTTGCAGACTTAGCTTCGGCCATTAGTGTTGTACCTTCCATTGAACAACCACCAACTATAGAGCTTAAACTACTTCCTAAAATTTTGAAATATGCATATTTAGAAGGAAGTGGCAAGTTACTTGTGATTATTTCGGTCAAACTTGAAGATGAACAAGAAGATAAGATGTTGCAGATTTTGAGAAAACATAGGAAGGCAATCGGATGGACCTTGGCTGATATTCCTAGTATTAGCCCATCCATGTGTATGCATAGGATATTACTGGAGGACGGGTAAAATCAGTCAGGCAGCCCCAAAGGCAACATAACCCATTAATTTTGAATGTTGTAAAAAAAGAAGTGACGAAGCTCTTGCAAGTACGCATTATATATCCCATCTCTGATAGTCAATAGGTGATTCCGGTGCAAGTAGTCCCTAAGAAAACTGGACTCATAGTGCTTAAAAATAAAAATAATGACCATATGCTTGAACGGTTGGCTGGTAAGTCACATTATTGTTTTCTTGATGGTTTTTCTAGTTATTTTCAAATCCATATTATAGTAGAGGACCAAGAAAAGACCATGTTCACTTGTCCTTTTGGCACATTTGCCTACAGGAGGATGCCTTTTGGCCTATGCAATGCTCCTGGCACTTTCCAATGCTGCATGATTAGTATTTTCTCTAATTTGATATAAAATTGTATTGAAGTTTTCATGGATGATTTTACTGTGTATGGTTCCTCATTTGATGCATGCTTGAACAATTTAGATAGAGTTTTGCATAGATGTATTGAAACTAACCTGGTGCTGAATTATGAAAAATGTCATTTTATGGTTGAACAAGGCATAGTTTTTAGGACATGTGATCTCTAAAAATGGGATTGAATTGGATCCTGCCAAAATTGATGTGATTTCTAATTTGTATTACCCATCCTATTCAAGATGACTTCTCTGATGAGCAACTGCTACAGTTGCGTGAGGTAACTCCTTGGTTTGCTGATTTAGTTAATTATCTAGTTGCTAGAGTCTTTCCTGTAGATGCATCCTGAACACAAATACACAAACTTAAAAGTGATTCCAAATACTATGTGTGGGATGATCCATATATGTGGAAATTTTGTAGTGACTAGGTGATTAGGCGATGTGTTTCCCACCATGAGACTCAGTCCATTCTTCATTTTTGTCACGACTCTCAAACTGAAGGACATTTTGGTCCTCAACGGACAACAAGAAAAGTGTTAGACTCAAGTTTCTTTTGGCCCACTTTGTTTAAAGATGCTTTTGAGACTTACAAAACTTGTGAACAGTGCCAAATAGCATGAACATCAATCACTCGTAGGAGTGAGATGCCTCAACAACCTATGCTTTTATGTGAAGTATTTGATGTGTGAGGCATTGACTTTATCAGCCTTTTTCTTATATCTTTTGGTTATGTCTATATTTTACTAGCTATTAATTATGTTTTAAAGTAGGTAGAAGCAATACACACTAGGACTAATGATTCTAAAGTTGTTGCAGGTTTTATAAGATCAAATATTTTTTGCAGGTTTGGAATACCCCGAGCCATCATAAGTGATCAAGGCACCCATTTTTGCAACCGCACCATGGACGCTTTGCTTCGGAAGTATAAGGTTGTGTATAGAGTTTCTACACGTTATCATCCATAGACTAATGGACAAGCTGAAGTCTCAAATAGGGAAATCAAACAAATATTAGAAAAGATGGTGCAGCTAAACAGAAAGACTGGAGCCACCGACTTGAAGAAGCACTTTGGGCTCATAAAACAACCTACAAAACACCAATAGGGATGTCCCCTTATCGACTTGTGTTTGGTAAGGCATTCCACCTCCCAATGGAAATAGAGCATCGTACTTATTGGACGGTCAAGAGTTGTAACCTTGAGATGGAGAAAACAGGTTTAGAGAGAAAACTTCAATTGCAACAACTTCAAGAGCTTAGACTTGAAGCTTACGAGAACTCTTACATCTATAAGGAGAAAACTAAGTATTTTTATGATAACATGATTTCTAGGAAGAAATTTTCCACTGCCCAAAAAGTTTTACTGTTCAACTCGTGTTAATTATGGCTGGGAAACTTCGATCAAAGTGGATTGACCCTTTTGTTGTTATTAACATTTTTCCTTATGGTGCAGTGGAAATAAAAAGTGAAAACACCAAGAAAATGTTCAAACTAAATGGAACACGCCTCAAGCTATTTTATGAGAGCTGTATGCTTGAAGATGCTACCATAGAAGAACCCTCCTTGGAAAAGCCCACCTACACTAAAGTTTAAACAGAGAGCTCACTCTCCTTACTCTTATTTTATACTTGTTACTTTCATTGAGGACAATGTGTAATTTAAGTGTGGGGGTATTATTTAGGATTTTATTTGTTATATTTCAAAAAAAAAAAAAATTGGACATTGCATTGCATGATTTTGCATTCTTGGTAAAATAAATTGGATTAAAATGCTAAATTGTGTATCATTTGTGATAAGTCATTAACCTTTGTGAGATTTTTTATCCTTATTATGAATGGAATATATTTTTCCATCTTTTTTTTCTTGTGTGTTATCTCACTCATGATTGCTAGTTATGCCAGAACATTACTTGACTCTTGTCCGCATGCATATATTGAAATGATTTAGGCATTTGTTTCTGATTAAGCTACTAACCAAATAAGCCTACTCTACAATTATCCATTTGTTTAAGCCCCTTTGAGCCTAATTACCCCATTCTTTGTTATATAGCTCATTACAAGCCTAAAAGTGAAAAACAATGAATTGACTCATTACTCCTTTATCCTCTTTGATTTTCAACTCTAGTCTCCTTAGGATTATCTCACCCTTATCTTGGCCATGTTACAACCTAAATAAAGACCTTTTGATCATTATCTTCTCGTGTTTCAAATATAGATTATAGAGACTTGTCAAGCCTATAGTAGTGCTAGCTTTCATGATGTGCTTTGAGTATAAGCAGTAGCCCAAACACTTTGAGAGAATTTTATCTGCTTATGCATTCTTTAATTAACTTGTCCTCTTGTTTGTCTTGGTTTTGATAGCAAAACTATTCATGATTGCCTTAAGCTATAAATATTTTTTTTCTCTCACCACTTTGAATTCATAAGAATATTTGGAATCACATACATTGTTTTGCTCGAAGTGCAAAAGTTTAAGCGTGGGGGAATTTGATCATAGCATTTGGGCACATGTTTCTAGCTTTTTAGTTTGGTATTTTGAAAGCTCTTTATGGCGTAGATTAATATTTTTAGTTTGTTTTTAAACTTTGTGTCGCATTTGAATTATAATTTTATTATTTGCATTTTAATTTTATTAGTTGTATTTTGACTCTTTCTCGCTCTGTAGGTCATAACTTGAGCTATGGATATCAGATTGGTGCATATGAGTAGGCGTTGGAAAGCTAAAAATCCAAGCTACAACTTTTGTGTTGGAAGAAAAGACCAATTCCTAACTTTACTAGGCCTAACTTGCAGATATCCTAATCTGGACTTTGTAATAATTTTAATTAACGGGTCACTTGTTTTTAAACCCTAAAGCCCAATATCAAGTACTATATATTGATAGTTTTGTTTCTTTTCTAAAAATGGGAACAAAAAATTAGGATTCAAATTGCTACAAGAAATAAACAGTTTTTATTTTAATTTTATGGAAGACTAATTTTATAAAATTAATCCACGAGTTCAGAGTTTCATCAACACCTTAAGATTCAGGTTACATTGTCAATTTTGATTCATGATTCTATTCTTGTTTATTTAATTATATTGATATTTTGATTGCTTAAATTGAATTTCAATAGGATTGATAAAATTTATTTGATATAATTTGGTTTCGATTTCTAATTTTATTGAATTATAATTTTGCGACGCTTGATCGTTAATTGTAATATTTGGATGCTTGTGATGCTTAATCCAATCAATGAAACCAAATTCACATAAGATTGATTACGCTTGTTTGATCAATTCTGTAGTCAAATAAGAATATAATCACAAATTAGAAATTAAATTCATTGATATAATTTGTGATAAGTCTGAAACTCGAACAAGTGGATTAATCGTTTTGCCCATTTGTTAAATCAAAAATCTAAAAAACTTTTTTTTAATTTTAATTTTAATTCGGTTATTATTATAATATCAAAAGTTCTTGCGAAACGATTCAACTTATTACTTCTATTACATTTTATCAAATGTATTTGACCCATGTACGATAGTGAATTAAAGTGTGAGGAATGTTAAATTATATATTATAGATAAATTTATGTATAAGGTCATTTCAATTTGATTTATTCCTTAAATTGATCTTTTAAGTTTTTTTTTTCAAATAGATCATGTAAGTATTAGTACGTGCACATTATAATTTGTTTTTTTTAAGTTTCAGTAAACTCCATTAAAAAAGTTAACCCGACAGTTAGACGTTGACGTGTCCCTGAAGTTGTTGAAGTGACAACTTCAAATCAACAAATTGATCCCATTTTGGTCCTTTAAATCCCATATTAATCATTTAAATTTTCTTTCTTATATTAGTCCTTTAAATTCTAAATAATTTTTTTTTATGGTACTTTTTTCTGTTCTTCATTATCTTCAAGAAAAAGGAAATCCATAAAATTCAAAATTAAAATTTAAGGTTGCTGTTTCTCTTCTTCGTCGTCTTCATTAAATTAAAAAGAAAATTCAGATTTCATCTGTTATTAATCTTCATCCTCTTCATTCTTATCGTCTTTATTAACTCTATTATTTTCATCAAATTCAAAATAAAAAAATATAATATTTAATTCTTTATTCATCATAACATATATTGTTCATTTCAAAGAGATTGAAATGGCAACCACATCATACACAAATTGACGGAACACAATCAAAGTGGAGGGTGAATCAATGGTGAAAATCAATAATTGAAAAGTGTGGTTTGGAGAAGATGATGGAGAAAAGAGATAGATTATTGGAAGAGAGTATTTTCAGTTACAACAACATTGGGAAACAAAACTGAATTACAAAACTCAATTTTACAACTGAAAATTACACAGAAAAAACTGCTTTATACAACACTATAGAAAACGGAGAACATTCTCCGTTTTTTGGTTTTCTGGTTTTTCTACTTCTGCAGAACATTCTCCGTTTTCTGGTTTTCTGCTTTTTCTGTTTCTGCAGAACCTTCTTTGTTTTCTGGTTTTCTACCTTCTCTGTTCTGCTTTTCTGCTTTCTCTGTTTCTGCAGAACATTCTCCGTTTTCCTGGTTTTCTGTTTTCTCTGTTCTGCAGAACATTATCCGTTTTTCTGCATTTGAATTATCTATCACTTCCAATACACCACCTTAATTCAAATGCTCCCCATTCTTCATGCCTAGCTTCATCACAAGCTTCTTGAAAACATCATTTGTAATGCCTTTCGTCCACAAATCTGCAACTTGTTCTTTGCTTCTGCAGTAACCCAAATGTAACTGTCCGGAACTCACTAATTCCCTCAAATAGTGAAACCTCATCTCAATATGCTTGCTCCTCCCATGTGCTATAGGATTCTTAGCAAGTTTGATGGCTGAAACATTGTCCATCAACAGCAAAACAACACCTCTCATGTTGCTGTCCAGCTCACGCAACAGGTTCACTAACGACACAGCTTGGCGTGCACATAACGAAGCTGCGATATACTCTGCCTCGCAGGAAGAGAGAGCAACCACCGACTCCTTTTTAGAACACCAAGAGATTGGTGCCCCTCCGAACATAAAGACATAACTGGTCGTTGATTTCCAATCGTCCTTATCTCCGCCCCAATTAGAGTCGGTGTATCCGAGTAATTCGCAACTTTTTCCCATGTCATTTGCAGGAAATAAAATTCCACAGCCACAAGTACCTTTCACATTCGCTTTCACTTTGTAGACCCATTTCACACCAATACCTTTTTTACCTTTCGGTAAATCAACCAACATCCATGTATTGTTATTTTCAATTGATTCCAGCTCTTCCTTCATAGCACACATCCACTTTGGATCGCTTAATGCCTCCTCCGTATTCACCGGTTCGGATTCATCCATTAGAGCGAAGTGAATAAGATCACCCTCATTGTTGATCTCGCTGTCTCGGAATAATTCACAATCACAGAGTCTTTGAGGCAATCCTCTTTGCCTTGTTGGTCGTCTACTTGATTCACCAGTTTTCGGTTCTGAAAGGTTGCTGTACAGCACCTTCAACAGGCTGAAAATGCCAATTTTCTTGCAGCAAATCGATTTCCCCTGGAGGTAAATCAATTTCCACTTCACCAGAAACAGTTCCATTAGCTCCAGGATGTTGATTTTTGTGGCAGAAATCAATTTGCTGAACTGATATGGCAGGTTTTCTGTTGTCAAACTGCCGTATATCATCCACGATCACATCTCGACTAATTACGATCTTCTTGCTACTCACATCAAACAACTTGTAGCCTCCGGTAGGATGATATCCGACAAGCAACATCATTTCACCCTTGTCATCAAGCTTCTTTCGAAGCTGTCCCAAAATATGTCGAAATGCTACCGAACCGAAAACGCGCAAATGACTCAAATTCGGTTTGAATCCAGACCATACCTCTTCTGGAGTCACCTTTTCCAGCTTCTTTGTAGGACACCTATTCAACACATAGGTAGCTGTAGCAACAACTTCTCTCCAAAGCTCTTTTGGCAAATTCTTCCCTTTCAACATGCTACGCACCATGTTCATAATTGTCCGATTTTTTCTCTCGGCCACGCCATTTTGCTGAGGCGTATAGAGTGGTACAACCTCACGCACTATACCCTCATCATCACAATACTTCCCAAATTCACTCGAAGTAACTTCGCCTCCGCCATCGGTTTTGAGAATTTTGAGTTTGTGACTGCTTTGCCGCTCAACCATGGATTTAAATTGTTTGAACACTTCAAACACCTCATTCTTCCTCTTTATGAGATAAATCCACAGCTTCCTACTAAAATCATCGATAAATGTGACAAAGTATCGATTACCTCCATACGAATTGACTTGCATCGGTCCGCACACATCGAAATACACTACCTCAAGATGATGTTTGTTCCTATAACCTGCATCTTTGTTGAAACTATTCTTGTGTTGCTTCCCTTGTACACAATCTTCACATATCTCAGCTGGAATATTGATACTAGGTAGTCCGATCACCATCTCATACTTTTGCAACGCATCAAGATCTCGAAAATTCAAGTGTCCAAGACGGTAGTGCCACAACCATTCATCACGACTTGCCACTGTAGCTAAGCACCTATGCTCCATGATTTCCAACTCAATCTTGAAATTCCTATTGGCAGCCATAGGAGCCTTAAGGATCAAAACACCATTTTGGTCCAAAACGCGCAAAACCTTGTTTTCCATCCGAATCTTGTAATTCCTCTCAAGCAATTGGCCAATACTCAAGAGATTACACTTGATTCCTGGAATGTACAACACATCTTTGATCAAGGAATGACCACCATCCCTTCTCATGATCAAGACATCACCAACACCGTCGGCCGCTAATGTCGTATCATCCGCGAATTTCACTCTACTTCGCGTGGCTTGATTGATCTTCACGAACCAATCCTTTCTTCCTGTCATATGTGTGGAACAACCTGAGTCCAAGTACCACTCATTTCTCCCTTGGACTCCATCTCGAATTGTTACCATTATACTTTTCTCCGAATGCATTTTTGCAGATTTTTCTGCATTGCAATAGTTGCTGTCCAACAACTTCCTCTTGTCACAGTTGTTGCCCAGCACCTCTTTAATGTCGTAGTTATCTTCCATGATCATCACAAGAACCGTGTTATCATCATCCACGTCATGCCTAGCAACCTCATCAGCATGATTCTCCCTTGGTTTCGCTCTACACTCTCTTGCGAAATGCCCAAGCTTTTGACAATTGTAACACTTTTTGGTACTTTTGTCGAACAGCTTGTAGTCGCCTTGATCACCACCTTTGGAACTGCCCTCACCTTTCCTTGAATTTTTGTGACTCTTTTTCATCAAAATTCTGGAAATTTTTCTTTCCTCTAGAAGGCCATTTCCCTTTCGATCTCTTATTCTTCTCGTTGAAACAAGCTTGCAAAGCAACTTCCGCTTTGGCATTATCGTTTCCTCTTTCGTCCATCCATTGTTCATGAGCTTCCAATGAACTTTGAAGTTCATCTTTCGTCATCGTCTTAAGATCCTTCGATTCCTCAAGCGCCACCACAATATTATCGAATCTTGGTGTTAAAGACCGCAATACCTTCGACACAAAATTCTGTTCAGAAACGGCTTCACCACACGACTTCATTTGATTCCCCAAGCGTGTCACACGCGTCACGTAATCGTTAATCGTTTACTTGTCTTCCATTTGAAGTAACTAAAACTGCCGCTTGTGAGTTTGTAACCTCACCACCTTCGCCTTATCCGCACCAACATAAGCTTTCTCAAGGATACCCCAAGCTGTCTTCGCCGAGTCGCAATCGCCAACCTTTTCGAAGTTGTCACTATCGACACAAGAATGAATCAAGAAGAGTTCCTTGTAGTCTTTCTTCTTATCTTCCTTGAATTTCGCTTGTTGCGCTGTTGTAGGCTCTTCACCAAGAGGAGTAATGCCATCGGTAATCATATCAAGAACATCTTGATATCCAAACAAAACTTTTATTTGTTTGTACCATTTGTCATAATTCTTCGAATCAAGAATTGAAAGGTTGGTAGGGATTTTGTCATTGGAAACAGACATGTTTGCAGCGGAAATTGGATCTGAACCTAGCTCTTGATGCCAAATGATGGAACACAATCAAATTGGAGGGTGAATCAATGGTGAAAATCAATAATTGAAAAATGTGGTTTGGAGAAGACGATGAAGCAAAGAGAGAGATTATTGGAAGAAAGTATTTTCAGTTACAACAACATTGGGAAAAAAAACTGAATTACAAAACTCAATTTTACAACTGAAAATTACACAGAAAAAACTGCTTTATACAACACTGCAGAAAACGGAGAACATTCTCCGTTTTCTAGTTTTTCTACTTCTACAGAACATTCTCCATTTTCTGGTTTTCTGCTTTTTCTGTTTCTGCAGAACCTTCTCTGTTTCTGCAGAACATTCTCCGTTTTCCTGGTTTTCTGTTTTCTCTGTTCTGCAGAATATTCTCCGTTTTCCTGGTTTTCTGTTTTCTCTGTTCTGCAGAACATTCTCCGTTTTTTTGCATTTGAATTATCTATCACTTCCAATACAAATATGATAGACTTTGTTGGACAAAAGTTGTAGAAGACCGATTTTTGCTTGAACCATAATTTCCAAACAAATGTGTGAATTTTAGAAAAAAAAAATTGCCTCAGGTGTGCTGAAGAAGAAGGGTTGAGATGGAGAATCAACATTTTTTGGTATAGAGAAGAATTTTTTTAGTTTCAATTTTTTAATTTTGGATTTAAATCGTTGGAGGGACACATTTGGGATTTTTCAATTATTTTTAATTTCTTTTTTATATCGTATTTTGAATTCAATGAGGATGACGTAAGTCGTTGCAAATAATGAAGAAGTGGAAGAAGATTATATAAATGAAGATGGTAGATGTTGATTAAAGAAGCAATCTAGTATTTTTATTTTGGATAAATAGATTTTTTGTCTATATAAAATTTTAAAATTTTATTTTTAATCTTTGTAACAAAAATTACATATTTTAGTGTCTACAAAATTATTATGCAAACACTTTTAATCTCCTTTAAAGCATCAATATATGTTTTTAAATTATTGTTTTGCATACAAGTTTGTAACACGATAAAAAGTTCCTTCATAAAAAATAAATTCAAAAGTTGATTTCAATGTTACATATTTTAGGGACTTGTAGAATAATTTTTAAAAAATCATTCAAAAATTTAAAAATTGAAATATATTTTATTTCAACAAAAACTAAAACAACTTGTAGAATAATTTTATCGAGACTAAAATATGTATTTCTTTTAATAGGACTAAAACTGAAAATTTAAAATTTTTTAGGGACTAATCATTTAACCTTTTTATTTTAAATTTGATGAGTAATTATGGACAATAACCTTAAACTCTAATTTGGGATTTTTTTGATTTATATTTTGAGATAATGAAGAAGAAGTACCAAAAGAATTTTTATTTGGGACTTAAAAAAGTAATATAAAATAGAAAACTTAAATGACCAGTATCAGAAGTAACATGAGACCAAATTGTGGATTTAGAGTTGCCACCTTAGCAACGTTAAAGGCACATCAACGATTCACAACCACATCAACTTTTTTTTACAAAGCATAATATGAATTCAAAAAAGGATCACAATATACACGTTTTGATACTTAAAAGTTAAATCATCCACTCTAAAAAAAAAAACACCAATAATGGAAATGGATCAGACTTAAAATCGTGAAGACATGTGTTTATGAGAGTGACTCCTAGGATTGGTGTAGGAAGGACAATCAAGACTAAGAAATCTACTCCTAAGTTTATTGGTCCATTCACAATTCCTCGCTGAATTTGTCTAGTCACATAGATTTTCCACCGAGTTAGTTTAACCTACATGATTTTCATGTATTTCCATAGAGAAAATATTGTTCTAATACTTCGCATGTAATAGAGTCTGATTCAATACAATTAAGAGATAATATCACATTTTAGGTATTTCTTGTTAAGATAGTTGATATGAAGGTTAAGGAACTACGTGGTATGAACATTCCTTTAGTCAGGGAACTTTGGGTGACACTAGAGATTCTACTTGGGAACTTGAATCAAAGATGAAGTTGCGAGATCCACATTTATTTCTAGGTACTTTAAATTTCGCAATTGAAATTTATCTAAGGAGGGTGGTAATGTAACACAATTTTTTTATTTCCTAGTAGTTAATACATACGTGGTTTTAATGTGTTTGTATGTGTTTAGAGTTTAGGAAAGGATATGGAGGTTATTTTTGTAGTGTTTAATTGTAGGGAAATGAGTTTTGATTAGTCAAATTTTCTTATCTTGCATGAATTTTGCTTAGTTAAAGGTTTCTTCGTCAAGATGGTTTGTTTAGACAAATGGACTTAACAAATTCAAATTCACTTAGAAAAATTTGTAATGATAATTTCCTTTTGACGTGACATGCTCTAATTTGTCAGGAAGAGAAGTAGACGACAGTTTTTAATGCTGAATAATTCGCTCACCAAATTTAAATTCACTTAATAGAGGTTTAAATACATCAATTAGAATTAGATAAGTTTAAATATTATGTATAAGGTGACCCAAACCTTACTAGAGGTTTGAACTATTATTGAATAATTAACCTTCAATTAGTATCATTCTTGAGTAATACAACTTGAAGGTTCGACCATTTATAACCACTCTTCATTATGTTTAGATCTTTTGATTTGAGGTTGAATGTTATTTACTATGTATGCGATTGTAGTATTATATTTAAGATTTATATGTAATATATGCAATGTCTAATTTGATATGTGTTTTACATGAGTTTGATTAGTGATTGTGATATCATCATAATATTATTAAAGATCATTGAGTGTATTGCATTAAGTGAGAAATATGGATCTTGAGGTCAATAAAATATGATACCGAAATGAGAAATGACTATGTTGATGCTATTGAGATTTATAATATGATAAATTTAAATATGTCTTTAGTCTTTGCAATTATAACCTTTTTTGATTTTAGTCCTCATAAGTTTTTTTGGTTGGTTAACATCCCTTCAAATACAATTTTATTTTAAAGTAGTCATTACATCCAATTTATATTACACTGTTAAAACATAAAAAATTTCTTCAAATAGAGAAAAAATGAAGAAACCAACATGTGTTTATTGAAAAATCAGAAGTCAATGAGGTGATAAATTCTGAACTATGTCTTTCATGTGAACAATGGAAAAAAAAATTGATAACTTGCTACACGACTCAAATTTTCTTGCTAAAAATGTAGCTCTTTAAAGAACAAGTTTACAAAGAAAAAGAAGAAAAAGAGAAAGCTGAAGTTATGAATGATGAATTGATAAGGACCACTCAAAGCATGCAAGAATCTCATTTTAAAATAGCTAAAGAATTTGAAAGTCAAGAACGTCCTACGACTCAAAAGGAGAACACTCTTATCTAAACAGAATTTGGATACCTAAAAAATGATATGTCAAATTTTATTAAATCTACTGAAATTTTTCAAAGAATTATAGGATCTTAAGTAGGAATATTTGATAAAGTTGGACTCAATTTTGACAAAACCCAAAAGCAAAAACTTTATGAAAATTTGTTGTTCTTGAAAGGAAAGAAGACAAGTGAAAAACAAAATGTTCTTCCTGCAGGAAAATTAGACATCTTGAGTATGCATGTTATTTCTAAAAACGGGATGAACCGTGGCTGTTCAAGACATATACAGGAGATAAATTATGTTTCCTTTCCATTGTCAAAAAGGATAGAGGATCTGTGACCTTTGGGAATATTGATCATGCTAAAATTAAAGGTAAGGGTACCATAGGTAAGGAAAATTATGCAAAAATTACTGATGTTCAATATGTTGAAAGTCTAAAACATAATTTTTTAAGCATTAGTCAACTATGTGACAATGGTTTTGAAGTTATTTTTAAACCAAATATATGTGAAGTCCTAACTAGATCCTTTTCTCTAGATCCAGGAAGAAAAATCTTTATGTATGGTATCTTGAATTATTACCTATTGAATCATGTTTTATGTCTATCAACAAAGATAAGTAGATATGACATAAACGAACTAGACATGTTTGCATGAAAGTAATTTCAAAATTATCCAAACTAGATCTTGTTAGAGGTCTGCCAAAAATAAATTTTGATAAGGATAAAATATGTGAAGTGTAACACCCTTATTTTAATTAATTAAATTAAAATCTTTAGTTTTGTTTATTCTTTTTGATTAATTTAGTGTGACGATAATAGGATAATTATTCCTTGGGTGTTTAATTATTTGATGAAGTATTTTTATATTAATTAATTAATTATTGGGATTTTTTATTATTAACTAATTAAAACTCGTAGAAATATATGTCTTAGAGTGAACAGTGATAAAGTCAATCTTGACTAAGTCAAAATTGAATCACCACACCATTTTTTGGATAACTAAATTTTATATTTAATAGCATTTAGTTTATATAATCATATGTTTTCCTCTTGTGACCATTCAAATGTGTAACTAACAAGTATAAATACATGAATGTCAGTTAATTCTTAACGGTTAGTCATTCAATGTCATTATTCCAATTGATTTCCGTATTCATGTGTACAATTAAACTCAATGAACAAAATTACTCCTTCTCTCTGATCAATTACACGCCTCCTTTATTGGTCACATACAACTCTCCTTCGTAGGACACACCATTACCAACATTACGTTTATCTCAAATATTTTCTAAGTCACTCAAACAACCATCCTCACATTCCCTCACATTCGGATCGAAGTTTTAAACTTTTGTTCTTTCATCTTGGTGAGATTTTCGAGGACGATATAGTGTCACCTGTAAGGACAGCACTCGAGGTATGGGCTTTTCCCCATACAGAGTTAGGCTAGATATTAAATTAGCAATTCATAAAATATTGATATGATGTCTAGATGTCTTAAAAGAGAAAAATTGATTTTATTTTCGTCATAAATATATTAACTACAATGCTTTGATTGTTTTTTTTTGTCATACCTCTATCTTGATGAAATTAATTATAGAGTTATATTTTATTATTATACCTTGATAAATATGTTTGTAGTGAAAATATGAGTATTTAATTATAAAGTTATAATTTTTATAATGTTCTAATTAATAATATGTTTATTATGATGCATTTGATTTTAAGCCTTGATTTTTGAGAATTTTAAATTTAAAACTTGACTTTTATGAACAATATATGTGTCTTGAGAAAATTGATGAGAATTTTATATATTTTTAATTTTAATAATACGAGAAAATTGATTTTTGAATGCATTAATGAATAGTCTGTCTTAGAATGCGGAAAACTTTATGTTTGCTGATATGAGTTTTAATTGTTATCAATAACACGTAGTCAAATAGAATATTATGTATTATTAAAATAAAAGTGGTGATTTTGAGATATTTGTTCATGTACATATTTGATGTGTTGAAGTTATTGAGTTCTAACTATGAACATCCATGATAATGTAAATTTGATGTTTTATGTGAATTACAAAAAATTTATCTGGAATGATTTGTCCTTGTGGTTGCCTAAGTGGTCGGTGATCTGTGGTTTGAATAGTTTTTCAGTGTGGTGCCTAGGTGGCTGATTATTTGTGTTATGATTTCCTTTCTTTGTGGTTGTCTAAGTGGCTAGTGAATTGTTTTTCGAACATCATTATCATTGTCATGACATATCATATACATCTTTGTGGACGCCTTAATGGCTGATTTAATTTTTCTCGATTGGTATGAGTGACTTCTGTATGGACGCCTTAGTGGCTGGCTATATTCGGATCATGTATGTTTAGAAACATTTATAATTGGCATACATTTTATTGTCATTATTATTTTTATAACATTATTTGCTCTAAGGTGAGTTGTTACTTGAGTTATTTAGATACATTTTATAATTTTTGATACACTTTTGCAAATAATGAAAAAAAAGATTATTTCTCTAAATCTTTTATTACAAAAAGATTTTATATTTTTATTTAGTTGCATTAATGACGTTTGCTTGGCGCACGCACGTGGGAAAAATGGGTACTTTAATGAATAAAAATAATAATGTTTGTAGCGATAATTTGATACATTTTTTTTTCAGTTTATTTACTTTTCATCGTCGATTTATAATATAAATGCGGAGGCGGGGTCCTTCTGCTATGAAAAATATGAATTATTCTATTTTATGTGAACATTTCCTATAATTAGTAAATCCTCTTTGCTAATAATAATAATAATATCCAGTAAATTGCGTTGTGTGATTTCTTAAAATGAAATCAAACTAATTACTAGTGAAATTTTATTAATTATATGATGAACTAGAAAAAAAAAATATTGTTTTTGAAAGAAAGTAAATATTTTTAAGTAATGTCTTGGATCAAAATCTGGGACGTTACATGAACCTTGTGCAGAAGGAAAATAAGTTAATAACAATTTTCATTCAAAATACTCTATTCCAACAAAAAAATCTCTTAGAATTGTTTCACATTGATTTTTTTGGTCCTATCAAAACAACAAGCTTAGGAGTTATTAGGGGAACTTTTGACGATAATGTATTTTATTAGATGATTTTCTCAAAGGCTTATGGCTTTAAGGATTTTTTTGATGAAGTTGGCATTTCTCATAATTTTTCTTATGCAAGAACTCTTCAAAAAAATGGAGTTGTTGAACTAAGGAATCGAACAATACAAGAAATGGCAAGAACAATCTTATAAGAATCAAACTTTGAAAAATACTTTTTGGCTGAAGCTATTAATACTTGTTGCTATATTTAAAATCGTATATCCATAAGGAAAATCATCAACAACACATCCTATGAAATATGGAAAAATAAAAAGCCAAATATCTCCTATTTTCACATTTTTGGCTGATAATGCTATATTTAAAAAACAAATAAAATCTATGATAGTTTGATGCAAAGTCAGACAAAGCTATTTTCTTAGGATACTTGACTGATTCAAAAGGATATCGCATATTTAATCTACGAACAAAAATTGTTGACGTAAGTATGCATATATTATTTGATGAATTTGATGATCTTTATATACATAAGATACATGATGATGATGAAGAAGAACAATCTAGACAATAACAACAAATTGTTCCTCAGAAAAACGAGATCGATAAACAATATCCATTTCAAACTCCTCTAAGAAGTTGGAAAATCATAGGAGATCATCCACAAAATCTGATTATAAGTAATACAATTGATGGAATAAAAAACAAGAATGTCTTTTAAGGATGACAACAACAACAACATGGCAATCATATCTTAAATGGAGTCAAAGTCAATCAAAGAAGTCATAGTTGATGAATCACGGGTTGAAGTAATGCAAGAGGAACTTCTTCAATTTAAAAAGAACCAAGTCTGGACTCTTGTCCAAATCCACAAAAACAAACAATTATTGGGACAAGATGGGTATTCAAAAATAAACTGGATTAAGAAGGTAAAGTTATAAGGAACAAAGCAAGGCTAGTGGCTCAATGGTATAACCAACAATAAGGTATTGATTATGATGATACTTTTGTATTAGTTGCAAGGTTATAAGCTATCAAAATCCTTCTTGCATATGCATCTCATAAACTTATTAAATTTTTAAAATGGATGTCAAAAGTGTTTTTTTAAATGGTTTTCTAAATAAACAAGTGTATGTTCATCAACCTCCCGATTTTGAATCCAGAAGAATGATACTCATTGCTTTATTTAATTGGAAGTAGGCCATATATTATGTTTGTAGCAAGATTATGTGTTAGATTTCAATCTTGCCTAAATAATCTGATTTATCCGTCGTAAAAATAATTTTTCGTTATCTTGTTGGTACTACCGATCTTGGTCTTTGATATAACAAAGGAACTCAATTTGATCTTGTAGTCTATTATGATGTTGACTACACTAGGGATAAAATTGAAAGGAAAAGCACAAACGGTGCATGTCAGTTTCTTGGAGAAGCTCTAATAAGATGATCATGTAGAAAGAAAAATACAATTGCACTACCAACAACTGAAGCTAAATACGTCTTAGCTACAAATTATTGCTCTCAAGTTCTATAGATAAAAAACCAACTTGAAGATTTCTCTATAAGTTTTACAAATATCCTAATTTATTGTGATAATACAAGTGCTATTAATCTCTCTAAAAACCCCATTCAACATTTAAAATTTAAACACATTGAAATAAAACATCATTTTATTAGAGATCATGTTAACAAAAAGAAAGTTGGATTAATTTTTGTTGCTACAAAAAATCAACTCGCAGACATATTTTCTAAACCTCTTGTTGAAGAGAATTTTAATTTTATTAAAGAAAAATTAAAGATCATAAAAAATCAATCAAACTTCTTTGTAAAAAATAACCAGATTATTTAGTTAAAAATGAAGAATGTTCTCACTCTCTCAACAATCTCTGTTTTGTTTTAATGGGAATTTCAATTTAATTCTCCATTAAAAGGCAACAACCCTTTTTGTCCTTTACTAAAAAAAAAAATGACTACTCATGCCACAACATTCCTCCTTCCTAATGCCTTATGTCACTTCTCAACCACCCACTACTTAAACACTCATGTGTAACATCTTCTGCTCCATCTTCTCAAAACTATCATCCTCTCTCTCTATACAAACAAGTGTATTATTTTTCTACAAAAATCTTCTATTTTCTCTTTCTTCATTCTTCCTTCCTTTCTCAACAACCATGGTTCACACCAAAACCTCTACTAGAAAAAATCCGAATCCCAAAACTTCATCACCGTCTCCATTTACCTCTCAATCACAATCCCCACCACCAAGACCCACACCTCCAGAAAAAAACCTTTTATGACTATCTATCATCATCCCCATAAGCAATACTGGCACCACACAACTGTCAAAAGCTCTCAGTCCATCACTCACTCTAAACATAAATGAAGAACGTTCTAGTTATAAAGTAGGAACGTTCTTGATTAATTAGAAAACATGTATATTAAAAGATTAAATTGAACAGTTGGATCTATAACGGCTACATGAGTTGTCATCAACCTTCATCACACCTATAAAAGGAACCTCAAGGTCAAGGTAACTACAAGAGTTTTAAGTGCAAGCAATCAATCACTTAAACAATCATAGTTGATAAATATAAGCTCTTCAATCAAGCAAAAGCTCCAATTCTTTTTCACTAGATTCAATTATCTCTATGTTGAGCCTTTTTGTTGAATATCAAAACTCAAACAAGTGTTGAGTAGATTATGATCCATCAATCCAGTTTCAATATTTTATTTGAAACTCAAGACTATATTCTTAAAAGTAGTTTGAGTGGATTGTAAAAATATTTTTTGTGATTAAAAGGTGACTTGTAAAAACCCTTTATGGACTAAAATGTAACTGTAGGAAATCCTTTCAAGGTCGAAAGGTGAAACATTATAACTGATCAAGATTGATCAATAAAGTTTATGTGAAAAGCAAGAACATTAATGTTTAAGCACATTAGTGGAAAAACTTACAAATTGTGAGGACTAGACGTAGCCTAACTTGAGTGAACCATGATACATTACTGTGTGATTCGCTTCTCCTTATTTTTATTTATTTCTTACTTACTAAGCATGTATCACGTAGAGATACTTTCATTTTATTTCACTAACCAAGAAAGTTATGCATTTGTTGTTTTCGAAACCATGATTAATCTTGAGTTAGCTAAACTTAAAAGCAAGAATTAATTTTTAAAAGAGAATTACAATTCAAATCTCATTTCCTTGTGATTGACATTGTTATTTCATCTTAGCCGATGTGTTTTCTTTGTACTTGCATATATGTATTGTGTATAGATTCCTTTTAAGATTATCCTGTAGAGACAAATGGCAATCTGACAGTCACTAAAAATTCCTAGGCCTCTCCATGTAGTCAAACCTTGATATAGTGTGTGAGAATGAAAGAAATGATGGGAGTTGGACGCACCACCTGACCGAGCGAACTACAAAATATTGGTGACATATAATCACCTCCAGGTGGTTATATGTCAAAGTATTGGTCATGTGTTCCCTTTGTACTTGTATATATGTATTATGTATAGATTCCTTTTAAGAATATCCTGTAATGACGTATGGTAGAAGGACAATCACTGCAAATCTCTAGGCAGTGATCCATGTGGTCTAACCTCGAAAAAGTGTATTAGAGTGAAAGCAATGATGGGAGTTGTAAGCACCACATATGACTGAGCGACTTACAAAATATTGGTAACATATAACCACCAGGGACTAGGCTTAAGGAACACCAACTGCATATGAGTACTCTTGTTTCTTTTGTTTCACTTTTTGGTTAGCAAGTATGTTAGAGTCGTTAGGTAGGATCCCTTGGTGTCACGTGGGAGTTTTTCGAACTACTAGCTTGTTGTTTTAATTTCATTGTGTATTACTTACATTCAATTATAATGTTGGAGTGGTGTCTACGTGTTGGAATTTGAGTTTCAAAAACTATTTAAAATCACAATTTATGTTGAGTCGCAGACTAGGTCGCTCTCTTTAAGACGTTTTGCGGCACTGCCCAAATTGTGCAAGGCAGCCAATCAACCAAAAATTGTGCAAGGCAGACTATCAACCACGAAGTCCCCAGGATAAAACAGCCCAGATCACTGTATCGGAGTTCGATTGCACCGTAGAAAACCGTTCTAGAATTACACCCTGAATATGGCCCTTAAAGCCACTCTACCACTCATAATTACAACATAACGACCGCTCTAAAAACAAAAGGGACTACGGCATAACAGCCGCTCTAAAATCCGAAAGGGACAGAAAGAAAGGGGAGAAGTGGCTCGAAATTTGGCGAGCAGAATATAAGAGGGAGAAAAGAGAAAGTTGGCAAAAGCATCTAACTTTTGTGTGTTTTTCACAATAGTTTGATGCTCATTATATAGTGGAAGTAAACTTACATTTCTTTTCTAAATAATGTGGGACTTTAGTATGTATAGATTTGAAACTACTCAAAATACTAGAGTTTTTCCAATGTGGGATTTCAAAATTATTTCTTTCCAATGTGGGACTTAACAAGTTTCTTTCCACTTAAATTTACAATAAATTTTTTTTTCCAATGTGGGACTTCAACAAATTATTAAATTCACACAATAATATAATTATTTTCCAACACTACATGGAGCACAAGACATGATGATATATTATGTGCGCTTTGTAATGATATATGTTTCAAGTTTTGAATTTATTTGTTTTTCGCACGATTGATAGATTGGTTTCACGAGTTACACCAATTGAACGTTAGGGTGTCTAAGTTAATATGTGTTATTTTAATTTAAAAGTATATTGATATTGTATGTACATTTTGTTTTATTTTATTTTAATTTTATTTAGAATTTTAAAGGTTATTAAAGTTGTTATGATATAAAAATTAGAATTTGTATGTTAGTGTTAGTATTATTTGTTTATATAATACTAAAACTAGAATTTAAGAGTAGATTTCCATATAGGAGAGTCAACAATTGGTGACGCAACGGCAAACATAAGCAGGACGAGTGATGGCTCTTCTTCTTGAGTTAGTGGAGACAATGATGACACTCACTATAAAAAAATCATAAGACTTTCATAAGGACTACTATGACTATGTTTTGATTAATATGATTTCATGGTGTTGTAACGATTTTATCGGATAATTTTGTTTAATTAAAATTTTCATTTTTAGTTAAATTTAAATCTTTTAAATGTTACAATTAATAAATTATAAAAATTTAAATGAAATATAAAAATTCAAAATTCAAAGTCTGTGAATAAAAATTTAATTATAAATAATTTATTAAAATAATATACAAAAATATTATATCAATGTGTTTGTGTGTGTAAACATATGTTCCTTTATATGGTGAATCGTTCTCTAGTTCAACATTTCCACAGTTACTTCATATCATATGCATTGAGAAGTGTTGCATGAAAATGTTGCATTGACATCATTTGCATTACCATACATTATGACTTATGTTGTTTATGTTGAATCTGATGTTTGAGATGATCAATAACTTTATACATTAGTTTATATATTTCTACCTTTCTTTATTATTGTGTATCTACTCATTTTTACTTCATATTTGTTAACCCATAGTTTGACGAAATGAACTTTCTTGGGACATATGATTTCCAAAGGTGGAATAACAATTTATCCATAAAAATTAAAGGCGATATAACATTGGAAATGATCTAACAATGTTATTGAGATTAGTTTTTTTTTTATAATTGACTTGTCGGAAAAAGAGGGATTAAGTTTTCTTGTGATATTCAGAATGAGAAGAAAGTTTTCAAAAGTTGAAGGAAAAAATGACAAGGACACCAATATTGAATTTTTCAGATTTGTCCTGACATTTTGTGGTTTATAGTGACACTTATGAACAAGGTTTTGGAAGTGCGATGATTTAAAATGGGAAGGTATGTACGTATACTTCAAGACAACTAATAGTACATGACAAGAACTAATCAACACATGATTTGGAACTCGAAGTAGTAATGTTTACTCTAAAGTTGTGTTATGTGTTCATAAGAGTCTGTAGTATTTGTTCAATCAAAATGAATTCAATATGATGCAAAACATATGAATGAAGTTTCTAAAGGATTGTTATTTGAAGTTGAGTTATGATTTTGGAAAAGAAATTGTGGTGGCAAATGCTTGAAGTACAAAATTATTGAACTGTTTAGTTATGATAGTTAAGGAGTTGCAATTGATGGAAGAATTCAGAGATTGGAGTTTGATTTGCGAAGCAATCCCTTCTAATGTGTGACTTTGAATGTTGTAGATTAATAGTGAACTAATGGATCATATCAAGAAGGGTCAAGAGTATTATGACTTCAATAAGAGTTGAATAAGATACTTTCATAGCCATGAATGAAGAAAAATGTAGCTGAATTTGTGTATGCTTGTTTGATTTGTGAGAAACCAAAATTGGAGCAATAGAAAACCATCATGTATGTTAAAACCATTGAATATACTTGTCTGGAAGTGGAATAATCCTAGATCGACAAAGATGTATGAAGACTTGAAGAAAATAATTTGGTGGTCATGAATGAAGAAAAATATAGCAGAGTTTATGTAGGTTTGTCTCGTTAAAAATCAAAGATTGAGCACTAGAAATCATCATGTATGTTACAACCATCAAATATACTTGTCTGAGAGTGAAATAATATTTCTATAAATTGTGTTTCGATAGTCGAAGAGTCTTGTAGGATGTAATTCAACACATTTAATTCCTATGAATATGGAAATATCCATTGGAGATATTTGTTGGTATATCTATCAAAGAGATCATAAAGTTGCATGGATTACTATTAAATATTGTGACAAATTGAGACTATATGTTCCGCATATCATTTTTGGAGAATTCTTTAAGAATCTTTAGGGATGAGGATAAACATGATTTCCACTTATAAACCTCAAATTAATGGTCATAAAGGTAGGAAGGTTTAGTCTATAAAAGATTTGTTCATTTCTTGTGTCTTGATATGACTCTTTGACAAGAGTTCACGCAACAAGAGTTTTCACTTTAATATTGATATGACATTGTACAAGGCTCTTTATCTAAGAAAGTGTAGAACTCCATTTTGTTGATTTGAAATAAAAGAAAATGTTGTGCTTGGACCAAAAGTCGTTCACGATAAGAGTTAATTAAAGAGGCCAAAAGAGTTAGCATGACAAAAGATAGAAGGGCATATGTTTTAAAGTTGGAGACTATTTGTCTTAAGAGTCACGCCAACAAAATAAGTTAGTAGAGTGCTAAATGCAAAGAAGTTTGCAACTATATTTATATGAGTTTATGTACTTTTGGAGAAGATCGAAGACATGGTATATCATATTTCACTACTATCATTCCTATTGAATTTGTATAAGGTGTACGATAACAAAGTAGAATCCAACACCGTCACTACAAGAAAACCGGCGATTAGCCACAGTTAATTAGCCACGATCACAATGATCGTAGGTAACTTAAAAAATTTGCCACAGTTATGAACGTGGCTAACATTATAATAAGTGCGCTTCCCTATTTCCCATTTTCGCTCATTTTCATTTTCCCTCGTTTCTCAATTTGCTCTTTTTTTTTTCTTTCCAGATTCCCTCTTTTCCATCTAAATCTCTAAAACTCCAGACTCAACAGTAACGCTCTAATCTAAAACCCTAAAATCCTATTCACCATTGTTTCACCACTGTTCCGTTTCGACCACCGTTTCACTTCTACGCCACAATTTTGACTCATTCGACTATACCTTTCACACTTACATCACCGTACAACATTGTAAGTAAAATAAATCTTTAAATTTGAAGTGAATGTGTGACCTCTTGGAGCTTCTTCTTTGCATCTAATACGTTTAATTTATGTTTGGAATTTTTTAGGTTTAATTTTTAGCAACTGATACCAACAAATAAAAACTTGCTCTTTTCATCTACTTCTTCATGTTCTGTTTTTTATATTCAAGTTCTATTTTTTTTACAAATTTATTTGGTGATTATGTTTTTTAGGGTGTCTTTTTTATTGTGGTAGTTGGAGAATTTTGTGCTTTTATTTTTAGAGTTGGAGATTGTTGAGTTTATAGTGATTTTTTTTTTTATAGTGGTAGTTGGAGAATTTTGTGTTTTCTATTCATACCATAGCATACCAATCTTTCACAACATTAATTTCCTGTTAAAAATATTTCAAAATTCAGCATCATGTAGGTTTTTCATCAATTATTCACTTGATCAAACTATTATATTCAAAATGATCAAACTATCTCTAATTTTATCAGATTTTTAGCCCTTGGTTTGGTGAATTTAAGTTGGCCTTTGGTGTAAAAAGAAGGACTCCGGTTATTGCACTCTTGTTGGCATGTTTTCTATTGTTGTCAAGCTTCTTGAAAAAAAATTGGATACTTCAATGCCTTAATAATTTATGATTGTATATCTTAAATACCTTAAATACCTTAATAATTTATGATTAATAATTAATGATTGTATACGTTAAATGCTTTAAATTCCTTAAATGCCTTAATAATTTATGATTGTATACCTTAAAAATTTCTAGTCTTTTTCTTGTTGGCAAGTTTATGATTGTATAATAGTAAAATTTAATTTCTTTATATTCTTATTTGATACCTTAAATGCCTTAATAATTTTATTCAAATATGAAAACAAATTCATCCAACTATGATTGATAAGAGTTGGATTGACAAACCATTGAACTCAAAAGAGTTCTTAAATGGAGTAAAACAATTTTTGGATTTTGCCTTTTCAAATTCTGCAATGAATGGGAAAATTTGATGTCCTTGTATTTCATGCAAATTTAGTCATAAGGGTGATAGAGTTGAGGTGTCTAGTCATCTCTTACAAATGGGTTTTTCAACCAAGTACACATTTGGGTACATGTATGGGGAAAAATGTGTGCAATCCAATATTGAGTTAGTGAACCAAGAAAAAGAAGCATTAGATAGACAATATCCAATGCAAGATATGTTGAATGACGTATTTGGTGTCATAGATGATCAAGGAACTCAAGATGATGAGCGATCAAATATTCCTAATAGCAACCCCCTTATCGGTGAAAAGGATGCAAGATGAGGATTTTAAAAAATTTAGAGAGTTGATGGAAGATGGGAATCAAGAACTTTATAATGGTTGCACAAAATATAGCAAATTGTCATTCATTGTTGGTCTATATCATATAAAAGTTGTATGTGGTGCTACTAATAAGACATTTTCAATGATCATTGAGCTTCTAAATGATGCTTTTCCCCATGCTAAACTACCGACATATTTCTATGAAGCAAAAAAAATGATTAAGATGTTAAGTCTAAGCTATGAGAAAATTCATGCATGTCCAAATAATTGCATGTTGTATTGGGGATTATTGGAGGATCAGAAGAGAGATAAATGTAAGAAGTGTAATACGTCTAGATGGAAATCAAATCAAAATGATGGTGGTGAAAGTCATGTAACAAATTTCCAAAAGAAAAAGAAGCCAAAACCCGCTAAAGTACTTCGATACTGTCCACTTATACCTAGGTTGAAAAGGTTATACATGTCTCCTAAAACATGAAAGCTATTGAAATGGCATGCTACAGTGGCAAACCCTGATGGATTGTTAAGGCATCCAAGAGATAGTAAAGCATGGAAAGACTTTGATTCATTGTATCCAAACTTTGCTTTAGATCCTCGTAATGTAACACTTGGATTGGCTACAGATGGTTTCAATCCATTCGGAACTTTAAGTTCTACTTATAGTTTTTGGCCTGTGATGTTGTACCTTTATAATTCTTGGCCCCAAGATTCCTGGTAATAGTATTGATCTTTACCTATAGCCTTTAGTTGCAGAGTTAAAAATATTATGGAATGGTGTGGAGGCTTATGATTCCTCTATGAATGAAATGTTTCATATGCGTGCTAGCTTGTTTTGTACTATTAGTGATTTACCACTTGATCATAAGTATAGGTACAACAAACATTCATTTGATGGATCTTTGGAATTTAGATCTTCCCCTACTCTAATGTCTGGTTCGAAGGTGCTTGAACAAATTGAGGAATATAGTCGCAAAAGGTCACATGACGAGGGTACGAGTGAGGAAGGCCCACCACAATGGAAGAAAAAAGTATCTTTTGGGATCTACCTTATTGGGAGCATAATCTTATTCGTCATTGCCTTGATCCAATGCACATAGAGAAGAATGTTTCTGATAATGTATTGTTCACAGTACTTGATGATGAAAATCGAACAAAAGACAATCTTCAAGCTCGTAAAGACTTTCAGGAAATGGGAATTAGGGAAAAGCTTCATCCATATCCTAATTCCTCTAAGTTCCCTCAATCATGCTTTAAAATGAAAAATTCAGAGAAAGATATCTTCCTACATATTCTAAAAAATGTGGTTTTTCCAGGTAATTACGCATCAAACATTTTTAGATGTCTTGATGTTAAGAAGTGTAAGGTATCGGGTCTTAAAAGTCATGATTCACATATTCTAATGGAACATCTTTTTTCCAATTGCTTTTAGAAAAACACTTCCTAACGGAGTTAGTTCTGTGTTGATTGAACTATGTAACTACTTTAGAGAAATATAAAGCAGAATTTTAGATGTAAAGCATTTGGAGAAATTTATCAGAGAACTTGTCTCAAGATCAAGAACATGTTGCCACTGAAGGTGTTCCATCAAAGATTAATGCCTATCCAGATGATGTCATTGGCAAAGTGTACAGAGCTGAACATTTAGGTCGAGTGCGTGGTTTAGGTGTTGGTGTTTGTCCCATGAGTGTTTTCAAGACGTGCAAATATTTCACGCAATTTGAGAGTGTTGGTAGCTCTAGCCAAAAAAATGTTGAGGAGTTACAAAAGGAAGTGCACACTTTGAAAGAAAAGCTAAATGGATATGAAAAGACAAAGGAGCAACTTTCACAAACACAAGATCAACTTAAAGTTCTTCTTAATTTTATGCAAAGAAAATTTGGTGATGAGTTACCTACTTTCAACCAAGGTGTCCCTTCACCTTAGTAATATAATTTCTTATAATATATAGAAATTTAAGTCACTAGCAAATATCATGTTTTATTTGTTGACATAGTGATTGATATTATTAAAATGATACTCATTCATTAGTGTTAGTTAGTAAACAAAATATTTACATTATGCTTTGAATTGACAGGTTCTGATTCTCATAATTAACGAGTAAAGTTCATCTTGATTTTTGGACTACAAATGAAAGAAATATACTGCTATTTGGATTGCAAATGGAAGAAATGGATGTTTAGTGGATTGTTTTGGTTTTGCTCTAGACTATTTTAATGTCGTCAAATTTTTTTGTATGTTTTATTAGTTTATGTATAAGATTTTAGAATGTTTGACTACTTTGATCAAAGTTTTAGAATGTTAATTAGTTATTTTTGTTGGTATAAACTATTTAATACTTTTATATTAATGATGATTTTAGAATGTTAATTAGTTATTGTTGCTATATTGGTTAATAATGTCTTTTTGATATTACAATGCTTGGTTTGACTCTATTGTTAGAAAAGCATGACAAAAATAGGAACAAACCTGCAATTGATATTAAAAAAAAATATTTAGCCACGGTTGGCCTGTAGCAAATGCCAAAACAAAATATCTATTGATTTTATTATTTAATACGATTTTAGCCGTAGCTAACTGTAAAATAACCATAGCTAAAAATATGTTACCACGACTCTTTTAAGCATAGTTAATATAAATTTTAACCGTGATTAATAAATTGCGACGTCCAACTATACTATAGACTTTATTTACCAGATTTAGAAACGTGGCCAAATAGAGTTTTTGTTGTAGTGTTTAGCTTAAGAACGAAAAGGACATTAATCAAGAAGAGTAAAAAAGTGAGAGGAAAGGAAATTCCTTTGGTTCAAAGTGATTTAGGGAGGAATGTCAAATGATAGTGCCACGCGGGAGCTGACGAACACGATGAAAATATTGTCTTTTAGTCTTATGTGCTATGTTTTAGACACTTGTTTGTATGCTTAAACATTTATATACAATTTTAGTGTTTTGATCGATGTTTTCAAGTATAAATTGATATAGAAGATTATTTAACAAGTATTTAATGGTTTAGTAGATTAAATCGTGTATGCTTAAGCTTTTTTATTTTTTCATGTGTTTAGCATTTAAGTTACACAATAGTAACATAGTATTAATCCAAAATTAATTAGACAACATTTTTAAGTTACACAATAGTAACATAGTTACTTAAATGTAGTTACACTAATGCGTTCGTTTGTTTAAAAATTTTATAAAAATAATTTTTATAGTTTTTACTTTTTTATTATAATATTTTTGAAAAGAAATTTAAAAATAAAGGTTCAAATAAAAAAGTGGTGTAAATAATTTACCTTAAAATATCATTTTATGTATTTCATCTATTTTCTATAATATTTTTTTTGGATAATGACATTCCAAAAAAGGATTAAAATGATAAGCTTTTTAGAAGCTTTATATAAAAATTATATTTGAAATTTATATTTTTTTAAAAAATGTGATTTTTCTAATGTTAAAATCTCTATCAATAGATATATAATTTATTAAATGTCAAAATTACTTTTTTTTTTTAATAGATAACACATGAATCTTAAACATTTTCTACTATTTTTAAATAAATTATCATAAAAATCATTTTTAAAAATATAAAGTCAAAACTACTTTTTAAAAATTTCAAACATACATACCCAATATCTTCATTAACATAAATATATTCAAGGTATATTTCTATAATTGAGACTTAAAAGATTCAATAAATTTATAACACAGCAAAAATAATCACACACAATCACCTAATTATAACTAATAATATATATTTAAATAACACATTTCTTGTGATTATTGAAACTTATTATTAGCATTAACCCTTACCTCAAAACTTTCTTAAATCCCTTGACGACTTACTTCTTTAATCTCCCATATCACCTAATAATTCATCAAAATAATTAATCTTAATTCATCATTATAAAATTACCCTATTTTCATAACTTATTTTTTTCAATATATGTGAAGTTTCAGTTTATTATTACCTTTTATTTATTGTTATTATCTTCTTTTGTTTCAAGTGACTAATTCAAACTCATACACTGGTTCAAAGTTAAAATCGATTGAATTTAATATATATGAGGAAAGTTAGAAATCAAAATAAACAAAAAAATTATTAAAAAGAAGGAAAAAGAAACATGTCCAAGTGAACAAGTATTTATTTTGGGTAATGTTATGTCTGGAAGAAAAGTGACATCTTGTCTCATTGTATAGTAAAAACGTTTATACGAGAAAATAGAAAATAAAATAAAATTAAACCAATAGATTAATTAGATAACTTAGTTGATTAATAATAATAAATGAATGAAACAAAGAAAAGGAATAAACTAAAACAAAACCAGCAAACCAAAAAGGAATGGAACCAAAGGGAAACAAGAAGTTTTATAAATAGGAAATAACATGTCTTAAAATTACTGTGAAGTAAAAACTGAAGCAAAAGTGGCTATTGGATGAGAAAGTAAATAATTAGTACAGAAAATCTATAATTAGTATGAGAAAAAACTTTAGATGAGATATAAATCAATTATACCGAAAAGAGAAGATAAATATAAACAAAAAAAGGGAAAACAAAAGAATGATAAACAAAAAAAGAGAGAGAGTGTGTGTGTGTGCTACTGAAAACAAAAGAATGATAAACAAAAAAGGGAAAATAGACATATACCTAATTTTTCTGTAAGGCTTTTGGACTTTGGATCTGTTAGTGTGTTTGTATTTGAACAACATAGAGGTCTATTTATAGCATAATTAAGCCCCAGGTGTAGTCTCATCTATAAAGTTTCCTCTTGCTAGCTTAAAATATCTAACTTGTTTTCTTTTTATTTTTACATTATTTTTAATAAAAGGACAAGGAATAACTTGGAAAAAAGGACAATATTATTTTTCAAAAAAGAAAAAGGACAATATCAAAAAAGTTTACTAAAATATTATTTATCTTTTTTTAATGTTAAAATTAAATATTCGAAAAACATCAAAAATCAAATCAGCTATTCTTAGGGTTTAGCCCTTCTAAATCAAATTGAGGGTTTTCTTTTTCATCCCTTTCAACTTTCAAGCAACACACACAATACTAATTTCACATTTAAATCAAACATCAAACAAAATCAACAATACAACCCCCCTTCGTGAAGTTGTTTACGGGTTTGAGGGAGAGGGAGAATGAAAATATTTTCATGTCATTCAAAATATGAACAGCAACCATGAAAGCATAGATAAAAAAGCTCAAGAAAAACCACTCATTCCCCCAGAAAAGAGAGTTCACGGGTAAGAGAGAGACGAAGAAAAGTGTTTCTCATCTTGATTTTTATAGCTCAATAGAACCCTCTTGAGTAGTGGAGTAACTTTCCTTCACAATCCTTCTTGCATGCAAGCTTCAAGGGATTTTTTTTATTAGGTTTTGTGTTGGTTTAAGAGAGAAGGAAGAAACAAATGATGGTGATGTGGTGATACTTTTCTGTGGCCTTCGTTTAAAGGAGAGATGAAGATATTTTTTCTCCTTCCTTAATTACCTACTTACATCATTTTAAATTAATTTACAAAAATTTCTAATCACAAAAATTACTTATTAAAATTTAATTATAAACTTTCATAATTATTTTTGATGACATTTAACTACAATGTCATCATAATTAGAAACGACCAATATTAATAGTTATTTTTAGATAAAAATTAATTCAATTATTAAAATAATTAAATTTAATATTTTTTATCAAGCATCATTCAATCTAAGAACTTAATTAAAAAATTCGTCAAATGTAGAGTTGTTTTCAAAACTTGAAAACGGTGCAATTGTCTGACTATTTTAAAGTCAGGAAAATTTTTGTTTTATATTTCGACGATTTTCACACATGTAGTAAATAAAAGTAATTCAGTCATGGAAACATGACCTTGATTTTTTTTTTAAAAAATTAAAAAGAGAGTTGACAGACGTAGCAGCAACTTTTAAGCACAAAACAATAATATTTTAACTTAAACAATGACTTGCCACTCATCCATTTTGTTCGCATACGGTGAATAATTTTGTAGGCACCACACTCCCTACATCACACCATGATTTTCCAACTCAGTTTTAATTCCATATGAAAGAGCATTTGCACACCACTCTCAGTAGTTTTCCACCGACACATACTCTAAAGCAGTGTCGTCAAAACAACACATTTGTTTCAAATCTTCTCATTCCATCGTTAGAACCACATACTTTGACAGAATTTCTACTTGGACTTTGGCACTAAGAACTTTACATCACCCTCACTATATTTTTCTCACATCCCATTCTCGAACTTACTTATGAAGAATAAACACAATAACAAGAAATACGTAGTAATATAAAATTCTCTTAATTTGCAAAAACTCGTGAGGAACAATAACAAATATATGGCAACAAATTAATTAAAATAAAGGATGTAATGAACTCCGATATTTTAACGTACAAAATCCCTTAATGCAAGGGTAAAAACCACGGGTCGTTTAGACCGAAAAAATAGCTCCACTATAATCAAATAAGGATACAAGAGAGTCTCAAAATAATGCACAGAGTGTGCCTACAACCGGCCAAAACAACAAAGCAATAAAGCCTACAAATGAAAAACAAGAAGAAGAAAACACTCAAAACACTACTGCTGTGTGAGCACGATTTCTCCCTCTCTGGACGTTGTTTCGCCGATCCACCGTTGACAATGAAGCCCTGAATGTTGCAAACCTGTTGTCTAAATATCAGCCCGATCCAACGGTTAACAAATGTACAATCGATGTTTTTCTGAGACTGATTTAATAAAATCGGGAATAAGATTACTCCTCTCTTTTCTCTTTTGGTGATTGTATTTTCTATCAAAATAGTCTCTCTCTTGTAACCCTAATTAGACCACTCTCCACTTAAATAAGTGATACACATGGACTACAATATTTGAGTCTTTCTCCACATAGGAAGGGAGTCCAATATCCAACATATCTCCCCCTTCATAACTATGGGGAGATCATCGTCAGACCGACAATATCACAACAAGTTTCAAACTTCTCTCTTGATAATGTTTTAATCATCATATCAAAACCATTATAATTAGTATGAACTTTAGTCAATTCCAACAACTTAGCTTCCAAAATATCATGTATCCAATGATACCTCACATCAATGTGTTTGGACCTAATATGAAACGTTGAATTCTTACCAAGATGAATTAAACTTTGCAATAAATTATGCCTCAGTTATAGACAATGCTACACATTTTTGTAATCTAGACTGTCGAGTCATAACTCCATTTTCAAATTTAATCATGTAGCTTGAAGTTGACTTTCTCGAGTCAATATCTCCAGCCATATCTGAGTCGGAGTACCCCACCAAAGTAGGTTTGTCACCTAAAAAACGAAGCCCCATACGTGTAGTATCACAAAGATACGTCAAAATCCATTTTACAGCATTCCAATGCTCTCTACCTGGATTTGACAAAAATCTACTGACTGTACCAACAACATGCGCAATATCTAGTCTTGTACACACTATTGCATACATCAAACTACCCACAATAGAAGCATAAGGAACTTGTTCGATGTCTCCTTTCTCATCTTCATTAGAAGAACTTTGTTTAGAACTCAACTTAAAGTGAGAAGCAAGAGGAGTACTTACAACCTTGGAGTTTTCCATCTGAAACCTTTGCAACACTCTCTCAATACAATATTCTTGTGACATCGAAAGTTTCTTCTCCTTTCTGTCACACATGATTCTTATGACAAAAATCTATTTAGATGCTCGCATATCTTTCATGGCAAAGGACTCGCTCAACTGCTTCTTTAACCTGTGAAACTTGGAAATGTTTTTCCCAACAATAAGTATGTCATCAACATATAATAACAGATAATTAAATTATCGTTAGAAAACTTTCTAACAAATACACAATAGTTAGAAGTAGTCTTCATGTATCCTTGGTCATACATAACAGACTCAAACTTTTTGTACCATTGCCTTGGAGCTTGCTTCAAACCGTATAGACTATTTCTTATTCTACACACATAGTCTTCCTTGCCTTCAATAAGAAAACCATTAGGTTGCTTCGTGTAAATCTCTTCCTCCAAATCACCATGAAGGAAAGCCGTATTTACATCCATTTGCTCTATCTCTAAGTCAAGAGTAGATGCAAACTTAACACGATTCTAATTGATGACATTTTTACTAAAAGTGAGAAAATCTAATTAAAATCAACACTCTTTCTTTGACAGAAACCTTTCACCACTTATCTGGCTTTATACCTCAAAGACTTTGAGTTACTCTCAATTTTCACTCTATAGATCCACCTGTTTTCGAAAGCCCTTTTTCCTTTTGGGAATTTCACCAAATCATAAGTGTGATTATCATGCAAGGATTTCATCTCATCATGCATTACATCCAACCACTTTTGACTTTCTTCACTCTCCATGGCCTCTTGAAAACACTTATGTTCCCCTTCATCAGTCAAATTCACATACTTATCAGAACCATACCTTATATATGGTTGTCTCTGCCTCTTAGACCTCTTGAGTTGGGTTAAAGATGATTCAAAAGCATCACTAAGATTCTCATCGTGTGGCAACTCATGATCTTCACTAGTTGGAATATTTACATCATCTCTAAGTTGATGATCATCAACACAATCATGTGGCTTATCATTCTCAACATTACCATCATCACTATCCAAATCAGGAACAGGTGATCAAACTGGATCACCATCAGCTAAGACGTAATTTCTCTCAGGTGTAGTCTTCTCCACCTTATCAATGTCTTCATTAAATTGGTCTTCCATGAACACTACACACGACTTCTGATAAGCTTTTTGTTTATAGGATCATACAATTTGTAGCAAAATTCATCCTCACCATAACCAATGAAGATACATTGCTTTGAATTTGCATCCAACTTCGATCTTTCATCCTTTAGAACATGCACAAAAGTCTTGCAACCAAAGACTCTCAAGTGATTATACTTGACATTCTTGCCATGCCATACCTTGCTTGGTACCACACTATTCAAAGTGATAGTTGGAGTAAGATTAATAACATGAACCGTCGTGTACAATGTCTCACCCCAATAATGTTTAGGCAATTTAGCTTCAGAGAGCATACACCTCACTCTCTCAACAAGTGTTTGATTCATCTTCTTTGCTAAACCGTTCAGCTGAGGAGTTTCAAGAGGAGTATTTTCATGTGTTATACCATGTTGTTTGCAATAGACATCAAAGGGTCTACATTACTCACCACCGTTGTCAATACGAACACGTTTCAGCTTCTTGCATGTCTACCTCTCAACCAAAGCATGAAATTGTTTGAATTTCTCCAACACTTGGTCTTTTATCTTTAGAACATAAACCCATAGTTTCCTGGAATAGTCATCAATAAAATTCACAAAATAAAGTGCACCACTAAAAGAATTTACCTTTAAAGGGCCACAAAGGTCAAAATACACCAATTGAAGCAACTCTAACTTTATAAAGGGAAGATTCCTTTTGAAGGGTACTCTATTTTGTTTACCAATCATGCAGTGAGAATATTTCTCCAAATCTACATTCTTCAATCCTAGAAGCACATCCTTTCTAGCTAAGAAATTTAACCCCTTTTCACTAATATGGCTAAGTCTTCGGTGCCACAAAGATTATTCTATATCCACGACATTCACACAGTCTTTAGCAACCAAAGCTTTTGTCTAATATAGTTTACTAATGTTCTCCTCTCTAGCCGCAACCAAGTTACCTTTACTGAGTTTCCACTTTCTAGAAGCAAAATTATTATCAAAACCACTTTCATCAAGCATATGCACAAATATCAAATTGAAGCGAATGTTTGGAGCATGTTTGACTCCTTTAAGCAACAATTGCATTCCCATGTTGGTTTGCAAGCATACATCACCAACACCAATTACCTTAGATAAACCATCATTACCCATCTTCAAAACTTCAAAGTCACTTGAAGTATAAGATGTGAAGAACTCCTTCCTCGGTGTAACATGTAGTGTAGCACCACTATCAATTATCCACATATTATCATCAGATACAAGATTAATTGACTCATAGTCACAAAGAATAACAAGATCATCATAGGTAGCGGCATTAACACAATCAATATCACTATCATCTTCACGACTCCTTTGTTTATGCTTACCTTTTTTTCCTTTGTTCTCCTTTTTCCACAGAAAACAATTCTTCTGTATGTGCCATGTTCTATGATAATAATGATACTCCATATTTTTGTATCTAGACTTGAACTTGCTTCTACTATTTTCTCTAACACCCTTCAGTTCTTTTTTATGACTTCTCCCCCTATTTTCAGTGACAAAAATTTAAGATTGAGATGAAGAACCTTGTGCCTTCCTTCTCATCTCCTCATTCAAAACACCACCCTTAGCAATCTCCAAAGAAATAACACCATTAGGAGTTGTGAAGTAACCATGTCGATTTACAAGAAAGTGGGGTTTGAATTGTTAATGCGCCTTTTAAAAATTCCTGATAAAACTTAAGAAAATAACTCAAGAATGATCTTGGTTATGAAAACAGAAAACGGAGAATGTTCTTGGTTTTTGTTATAAAACAGAGAACGTTTCTGGATTAGTAGAAAATCAGTTTATATTTTATCTTAGTTAATCAAATCAGTATAATAAAGAGAGAGATAGGAAAGAGAATACCACACAAAGATTTATCCTAGTTCACCCAACGTGGGTTACGTCCAGTCCCTACACTGTGAGATTTTCCACTAAGTGTTTAAAAGCAAGCAACCTTCTTGATCTTACAACACCTATTCTAGATCCACCTTGATCTAATTCAATCTCTATTACTTTCCACCCAGAAAGCAATAACAGCACCTATCTAACCTTGATAGGATGTAATCTTTAAAAAACTATAAAGAAACTCTTATAGTTTGAGCTTTTACAATTTGATTGTTTTGATAGAATCAAAGATTCCTCAACTCTTTTTTGAGAAGTGATTCTTTACAAATGATTTAGTGCTAATTTCGCAATCTAATATATGAATATATAGCAGCAGCTGTTTTGCGAAAGCAGAATGTACGATTCTCTGTTTTGCAGAATTTCAAGTGTGTGTGATTGATTTATGGATTTCTCAGCACTTGAATTTCTTGCCTTCATACTGGATGTTGTTCTTCTATTTATAGGCTATAGAAGTACTGAATGAAGGTACAAAGAGCTGTTGGGAAAGCTCTACTTTTCGACTGAAACATTTATTTCAAAATTAAAATAATTATGCTTTGAAGTAGCCTTTTTTGACTTTTCTGGTTTAGCATTTAAAGCAGTTCGGTCCTTTTTAGAAATGACTCTTGACGTTTCTTCATTGATGTTGGATGATACATTCTCTGTCTTGAGTCTTGAGTGTAGCTAGAGAAAATTGGAGAAGAATTACACACTGGAACAGAGCAGATGCAAAGTTGCTGTTGTTGTGCAGAAAATGGAGAATGTTTAACGTTCTCGGTTTGTTAGAATGAACTTTCTTGAGCTTCAATAAACATTCTGGTGTTCCCGTTTTAATCATTTTGGTTTTCCTTTGCAATTGTCTTGTCATATGTCAAAATTGATCGAACTTTCTTGACATTTGATTTTTGGAGTTTGCAAACTGTCATGACTTTTGTCTGTCTTTAAGTCCTTTTATTTTTAAGATCAAATAACATTTTTGAGCTTGGATGAATCCTACTTGTTCCTTGCCATGTATTGATTGTATATGAAAAGATTTCCAGGGCATACTCTTTGTTAAAGAGGTACAAAAATTTTGACCAACATGATGTGATGAACTTTTTGAAGATGGAGATCATTCTCTGTTTTGATGCAGAATGATCTTGTTGCTTTCTTTTTTACTTTGGCTTGATTCTAATCATAATTAAATCCACTCAAAAACACATCTTAAATTAATATAACATTTTAGAATCATAATTATATTTCTTAATTAACCTTTGTTTGTTTTCATCAAAACTTTAAATATAGAGTTTGTCTCAACAATCTCCCCCTTTTTGATGATGACAAACATGTTAATTTAGATTTTAATTCTGATTCTAATATCAACTATGTGAAAGTGTTTTAAAGACTCCCCCTCAATTTGTGCAGTATTTAATTTTACAGAATTTAAACATTACATGCCATAAACTGGTTTTTCATTAATATTAAGAACAAAGGTACATGATTGTAAATAGAATTACATAAACAGTTCAGATTTAAAAACTAACTTAATTCTCCCCCATTGTCAATCAAAAAGACAACAGAAAATAAACTAAGAAGCTAAAGAGGGAGAAGATCCTTCTGAAGAGGAAGACTTTCCCGGATGAGGGACTTCAGAGGGAGGAGGAATCTGATGAGGAGGTGGAGGTCGAATTTCCAGTTTGGGAGCAAGATGGTCAGCCAGCCAAGTTCTCAACACAACAGTTTCTTGATCGTGCTGAACCTGTCGTGCCATGATGACTTGAAGTGTAGCCATAATGTCAGAGTTGGAGGGTTCAATTAAGGGAGGAGAAGAGTGCAGGTGAGTAAAAGGCTGAGAGGTGGTAGCAACAATAGTGTTGGATGGAATAGGTGTTGGAGAGATGGACGGAAAAGAGGCAAAGGAGGATGAGATAGAGGGTAAGGGACCAATAGATGTGTTAGAAGGACCAACATATGCTGGAAAGTTTAAAAACTAACTAATGCCAAAAATGGAGGAGCTGGTCTTTTGACGGGAGACAAACAGTGGAGACATGGTAGACAAAAGTGGATTAGACAAGAAGTTACCAAAATCATGAGTAGGTGAGGGAAATGTTTGAGAAAGAGAGGGAACATTTGAGGATGGGAGAGTGGATGTTTGAGGAAAGGGATTTGAAGGAGTTGGAAGATTTTCTGGAGAACGTTCTGGAGGTGGTGTAGAAGGTTCAGGAAGTGGTGAAGAAGGTTCAGGTAGTGATGGAGAACGTTCTGGATTTGGTACAGAATGTTCTGGGGTGGTGATTTTTTCTGTGTTTTCTGCAGGGTTAATAGGATGTGATGGGAAAGGGACATGGCTGGTATTAGGACGTCGTTCTGCCGAGCGTTTGTGTTTCAATGAAGTAGGAAAAGATGACGGAGGAGTAGGAGTTGGAGCAGAGGAGGTGTTGCGCATGTGAGAGAGATTTTTTATGGAAAACTTTGAGATTTTGATCATGGAGGTTTCAGATGTAAGAGAGACTCCAAAATGCCTGAATACCTTGGTCAGGACCATGCCATAAGGTACAATGTTTTTTCTGTAATCCTTGGTGGCTGCACAAATCATGTGCTGGAGAATCACATAGGGCAAATTTATTCTTTTGTAGTTGAGTAGATGATGGATTAGCAATGCAACATTATCAGAGACATACTCATGACTTCCACAATGAGGAATCAGAGTATGTTGGCACATGTTATTAAACACTTTAGGAAGGGGCTTAAGATAGGTGGACAAATAACGAGGTGGTGTCTTCTTCAAACAGCTTAGATAGGACTTCAGTCTTACGAAGATTTAAGGCTGACTACCAATGATCACCAAAGACAGAGGGACCTTCTGTGGGAAGCTGAAGAATAGAGGCTAGAATATCTGGAGTCAGTTTGATCTCCACGCCCTTAATTTTAGAGATGAACAGGGATTTGTCAACAAATGTCTTGGCATTGCAATAAAATGCACGGACAACTTCTGGGTAGTAAGATTCAGAAATTTGTAAGAAAGAAGTCCAGCCAAGAGCATCAGTGTGATGCTGAACAGTAGTGCCATTGACAATGATATTGTCAAACACAAAGATTCTTCCAATTCCAACTGGGCGTTGAGCCCATTTTTCATCAAAAAAGTTTAGCTTTATCAGGGGAAATTAGAGGAGGAGTAGCTTGTTTGGGTTTCTTAGAAGGAGGAGATGGTTCATAAGCAGATGAGGTGGAAGGAGAAGAGGACTGAGGAGATGGAGAACGTTTGGTGGTTGTTCGTGGGGAGGGTTGTGGGTGGGGAGACGAATCTGGAGGAGGAACTGAGGGAGCAAGAGAACGTTCTGGAGAAGTGGATTTCTGACAATGTTTTAGGTTTTTTTTAGGAGCAGAAGTTTTTCTTCTCTAAGATTGTGGAAGTTTTTTGCGCGCAAGGTACTGGGCAGTTGTCATTACATTTTATGTTTTCATGGGTTTGTTTTGTGGGTTGGATTGAGAGAGGGGTTCATTTTGTTTTGTAGAAGGAGAAACAATATCCTTCAACGATCTCCGTTTTTGATTTAGAGGAGTTGATTGTGAGGGTTCAGAGGAGAAAGCAGATTTGGAAGGTGTGGTGGTTTTAGGGTTCGTTGGTGTTTTTTCTGATATGGATGGTTGATTTGTGGGTGGTGTAGTGGCTGATGGAGTGTTTTGTGTTGGTGTTTGTGTTGATGGCTCTGGTTGTGTTGATGATTTAGGTTGTATGGATGGTCTTGTTGATGAAGTGGTATTGGTGGGTATTCTTGCTGAAGAAAGAGGGCATGAATCAGAAGAATCGTCACTTTTAGAGTCTGAAAGAACGAAGAACAGAGGTTCAAAATTTTTAGGGTTCAAAGATTTTGAAGTATCACTATCGGACTGAACTCTCATGGAACGTCTTGGAGGAGTGGTTTGAGTACGGAGATGTGGAGGAACTTGAGCATTGTTAGGTGTGGGACGAGTAAACAGGGATGGAAGAACGGTGGACAGAGGATTGACATTTAGAATTTCTGGGTTTGTGTTAGAAGAAGGAGAAGCAGAAGATGTTTGTGGTGGTGTTGGTCTAGGTGGTGGAGAGGGTGATCGTTCCATAGATTCATACGAAGAAGATGAAGAGTATGGTGTTCAGGGAGAGGCGTTTTTGCGTGCTGATTATTTAGTTCTAGCCGTAATTGTTCTGTGGGTGAGAGGTTGAGGATGAAGAAGATGAATAGTGGAGTTGGTATTTAGAGAGAGGAGTAATTCAGAAAAAAAATGAGGAGATGAAAGAGATTAATAAATTTTCTGACTTGAGGAGATGAAAAGAAAGGAAATGATTACTTGCTGTCCAATAGGAATTGTTTGTGCCTAGGGAAGGAGGAAAAGCATTTTGGGGAAAAGTTAAAGAGTGTGCGTGTCAGCACTCTTTCTCAGAAAAAAGGGCATGTGCCTTAAATGCCAAGATTTGCCTTTTTGATTTGAGAGGGAAAATGTTAAAATAATGAAAACTGTTGGTATTTCAGAACGGAGAATGATGCGTCGCGAAACGGAGACTGATAAACGTTCTCCGTTTTCTGCAGTAGTAGAATTTAACCAGAATTTTCTGGATTTTTCATAATTTTCAATTTTTCTTTGATCAAATTGAAACTATCCTCGACTAGAGGCTTTGTAAAAATGTCAGCAAGTTGATTTTGAGTATCAACAAAGATTAATTCAATATCTTTCTTGTTGACATGATCACGAATGAAATGATGTTTTATTTCAATATGTTTTGATCTAGAGTGCTGAATGGGATTTTTAGACAAATTTATAGCACTTGCATTATCATAGTAAATTGGAATACTGGAATAACTTACAGAGTAATCTTGAAGTTGATTTTTAATCCACAAAACCTGTGAACAACAGTTTGACGCTGAAACATATGCAGCGTCTATTGTGGACAAAGCTCTAGTGTTCTATTTTCTGCAGGACCAGCTGATTAGTGCTTCGCCTAAAAACTGACATGCTCCACTTGTGCTTTTTCTTTCAATTTTATCACCAGCATAATCAGCATCACAGTATGCTATAATATCAAAATGTGAACCTTTTCTATACCAAAGACCAAGATTAGTTGTTCCAACACGATATCTAAATATGCGTTTTACTGCTGTTAAGTGGGATTCTTTTGGCGCTGATTGAAATCGAGCACATAATCCTACTGAAAACACTATATCAGTTCTGCTAGCAGTTAGATACATCAAGGAGCCAATCATTCCACGATATTCTTTCTCAGAAACAGATTTTCCATTTTCATCCTTTTCCAAAGAAGTAGATGGATGAATAGGGGTTGTCATGATTTTTGACTCATTCATTTTATATTTAATCAAAAGATCTCTAATGTACTTTTCTTGACAAATAAAAATCCCTTTTTCATATTGTGTAATTTGTAACCCAAGAAAGTATCTTAATTCACCCATCATGCTCATTTCAAATTCACTTTGCATAAGTTTTGAGAAATTTCCGCACAGTTTTTCATTTGGTGATCCAAAAATGATATCATCAACGTATACTTGAACGATGAGTAAATCATTTCCCTTTGTTTTCTTAAATAAATTTGTATCGATTTTTCCTCTTTGAAAATCATTTTTAATTAGGAATGAACTCAGTCGTTCATACCAAGCCCTTGGTGCTTGTTTTAAGCCATATAGTGCTTTGGTAAGTTTGAAAACATGATTTGGTTTTGATTGACTTTCAAAACCTGGGGGTTGTTTTACATATACCTGTTCATTTAAAAAACCATTTAAGAAATCACTTTTAACATCCATTTGAAATAGTTTGATAAGCTTATGAGATGCATATGCAAGAAGTATTCGAATAGCTTCTAACCTTGCAACCGGAGCAAAGGTTTCATCATAATCTATACCTTCTTGTTGATTGTAGCCTTGAGCTACTAATCTTGCTTTGTTTCTAACAACTTTACCTTCTTCATCAAGTTTGTTTCTGAACACCCATCGAGTTCCAATGACTGTTTGATCTAATGGATCTGGAACTAAAGTCCAAACTTCATTTTTCTCAAACTGCAGTAGTTATTCTTTCGTGGCATCTACCCAAGATTGATCAGCGATTGCATCTTTGATTGATTTTGGTTCAACTTGAGATATCATTGCCATGTTATTTTCATCATTCTTGAATGATTTTCTGGTTCTGATTCCATTAGACGTGTCTCCAATGATCTTGTTTGTGGATGATTTTCAACTGTATTCCAGCTTTTTATTGGAGAATGAAACAGAGACTGTTTATCAATCTCTGTTTTCTGCAAACTGTTTTGTTGCTGTGTTTCATTTGAATTTTCTTCTTCCTCATCCTTTTTACTTATGTCTAAGTCATCAAACTCATCAAATAATATATGCATACTTATTTCAACAACATTAGTTCTTAAATTAAATACTCTATAACCTTTAGACTCGGTTGCGTATCCAAGAAAGATTGCTTTATCAGATTTTGCATCAAATTTTCCAATAAGATCTTTGTTGTTTAAGATGTAACAGTAACAACCAAATATATGAAAATAAGAGATATTTGGATTCCTATTTTTCTAGATTTCATGTGGCGTTTTGTTTATGATCTTTCAAATAGATACACGGTTTAAGATATAGCAAGATGTGTTTATGGCTTCAGCCCAAAAATATCTTTCAACATTTGATTCTTCTAAAATAGTTCTTGCCATTTCTTGCAGTGTTCTATTTTTTCTTTCAACAACTCCATTTTGTTGTGGAGTTCTTGCACATAAAAGATTGTGAGATATACCGAGTCCATCAAAGAAACTTTTGAATGAAGCATTTATGAATTCTCCTCCATGATCACTTCTTACAGATATGATGTAGGATTCTTTTTCATTTTGAACTCTTTTACAAAATGTTTTGAAAGCTTCAAATGCATCATCTTTTTGTTTTAAAAACAGAACCCATGTAAATCTTGAGAAATCATCAACAATAACAAAACCGTATTTCATTCCTCCTAGACTTGTTGTTTTGACAGGCCCAAATAAATCTATGTGAAGTAGTTCAAGAGTTCTGTTTGTTGTCACAAAATCCTTTGCGTGAAAACTGCTTTTTACTTGCTTACTTTGGCACATATTTTATCTTTCTCAAAATTAAGTTCTGGTAAGCCTCTAACAAGATCAAGTTTGGATATTTTTGAAATGGTTTTCATACTGACATGCCCAGCCCTTTTATGCCAAATCCATTTATCTTTATTAATTGATATAAAGCATGATTCATCAGGTAATTCATCAAGATATAAAACATATAAATTTTTCTTTCTTTTTCTTTTTACTTGGAGAACCAACCTGCATGTGATATTTGTTCAGTCTTAGGTACCCACTTTGTTTTGGGTCCTTGAGAGTTAGTTTTAACATTTTCTTTGAAATGATATATCATTCCTTTATTTTTGAAGCTAGGTTGGTTTTTGGTTATTGGTTTTGAAACAGATTTAACAGTGTAGGTTTCATAATATTTCAGCTTTGGTTTAAAAGAGTTTCCAGATCGTTCAGCCTGTGATTTGAAACTTTCTCTGTTTAGGAGCAATCTTGGAGATTGTTCTCCGTTTTGCAGTTTTTTCAAAACTATTTTGTCAGGTTGATTCTCTTTTTTAACATACTTTCTCTTTTTAATCTTTTCATCTCTTTTTCTAAAATAGCAAGCAAATTCCAGATGTCCAAGTTTTTTACAATAAGAACATCTAGTCTTGCATTTTTCTTCCTTTCTTTCTAGGACAAAGAAATTTTCATATAGCTTGGTTTCTGGGTTTGATTGAAACCAAGGTCAGCTTTATCAAATATTCCTATATGAGATCCCATGATATTATGAAAGGTTTCAGTGGCTTTAATAAAATTTAATAAATCTGTTTTAAGAAGTTCTTTTCCCATTTGTTCGCATAAATGACAAGGTTCAGAATTTATTACCTCTTCTTCCTCTATTTTTGCCATCAAGCATATGTTGGCTTCTTCTTCTTCAGTCTCTGATTCTTCTAAATCATCCCATGTTGCCATCATCGATTTCTTTTTTAATGGAAATCGTTTTGGTGGATTTCTGTTTAAGGGACATTCTGCTTTGTAATGTCCTAATTTGTTGCATCAAAAGCATGTAACTTGACTCTTGTCAACCTCTATTTTAGGAATTCTGTTTTGAAATCCCTTCTTAACTTGATCTCTTCTTCTCATCATTCTCGGTATTCTTCTAGTGAGAAGCGCAATTTCATCAACATCTTCCTGTTCATTTTCTTCTGGTTCTTCCTCTAGTTGTGCTGTGATTTTTTCTTGAGATGCTTTTAGTGCTATAGCCTTTCCCTTCTTGACTGGTTTTTCTTCTTGTAGCAGTACTTCACTGTGCTCTTAGTGTTCCAATTAATTATTCTAGAGGTAGTGACTCAAGGTTCTTGGCTTGGCTTATAGCCGTTACCATTGGTCTCCAAATATTTGGAAGGCACCTTATGATCTTTCTTACTCTTTCTTGTACTGTGTAAGCTTTGCCAAGAGAACTCATTTCATTTACTGTTGTAGTAAATCTTGAGTACATTTCATCAATGGTTTCTCCTTCTTGCATTTCGAAAAGTTCGAATTTTCTTATACCAATGTCTATTCTTGTTTCTTTGACATGGCTCGTTCCTTCATGATGAGTTTGTAATGTATCCCAAACATCTTTTGCAGTTGTGCATTCATCTACCCTTTCACTTTCTTCCCTGCTTAAAGCACATGATAAGAATAGCTGAGCTTTAGAATTTAAAAGTACCTTAGCTTTATCAACTATTGTCCAGTCTGCTTCCCTTTTCAGGGCAGAGTTTGAGTCATTTTGATCAACCCTTGGTGTGAAATCTCCATCTGTAATGATGCACCACATTCCTGTGTCTTGAGACTTTAAAAACAGCTGCATTTTATTTTTCCAAAAGTAGTAGTCTGATCCATCGAAGAATGGAGGTACGTTTGAGGATCCTCCTTCAACAATGTATTTTGCTTTCGACATTTTTCTAGATCTTTTCTCTAACACTTGTTAGGTGTTTTTAAACTTTCTAGATCTTTTCTCTAACACTTGTTAGGTGTTTTTAAACTCAAGAATGATCTTGGTTATGAAAATAGAAAACGGAGAACGTTCTTGGTTTTTGTTATAAAACAGAGAACGTTTCTGGATTAGCAGAAAATCAGCTTATATTTTATCTCAGTTAATCAAATCAGTATAATAAAGAGAGAGATAGGAAAGAGAATACCACACAAAGATTTATCCTGGTTCACCCAACGTGGGTTACGTCCAGTCCTCACACTTTGAGATTTTCCACTAAGTGTTTAAAAGCAAGTAACCTTCTTGATCTTACAACACCTATTCTAGATCCACCTTGATCTAATTCAATCTCTATTACTTTCCACCCATAAAGCAATAACAATACCTATCTAACCTTGATAGGATGTAATCTTTAAACAAACTATAAAGAAACTCTTATAGTTTGAGTTTTTACAATTTGATTGTTTTGATAGAATCGAAGATTCCTCAACTCTTGTTTGAGAAGTGATTCTTTACAAATGATTTAGTGCTAATTTCGCAATCTAATATATGAATACATAGCACCAGCTGATTTGAAAAATTATTTAACCAACTTGGTAAAGACCACTGAAACCTTTCAAAAGAACATGATATCTGAAGAAGGGATATTTGACAAAGATGATTTACGTTTCAAAACTTCTCAAAATGAAAACCTTTATGAAAACTTTTTGCTGTAAAAAAAGAAGGATGAGAAAGGTAATATAAGATGCTCTTATTGTAACAAAATTGGACATCTTGATTCCTTTTGTTTTTACAAAAAAAAAGGGATAAAAAGTTCAAAGCAAAATGATTTCCAAAAAACGAAGAACGTTCTTTGTTTTTTCATTCATGTGAAGAATGTTTTTGTCTCATATCAGAACTTTCTTCAAGAATTAAAAATAAGTGTTCTTACTGTTCAAGGAGAGGTCATGTTGATTCAAATTGTTATCTTAGGAAAAAACTTATAGAAGAAAATATACTAACCATCAAGGACCCAAGCACATATGGGTACCAAAATTATTACTAACTTGTTATGTAGGAATATCATCCAACAATCAAAAAACAACATTGTTACCTGAAGACGACATGCTCAATACACGTGAATGGACAAATATGTTGCCTCTCTGATTACAAATATTTGGAAAGTCTATAACATTTTGAATCATTAGTTGAAATAATTTTGCATAGATTAAGTATGTTTGATATGTGAAAGATAACTTTGTAAAATTAATTTTAAAGTTATTTTTAAAACCCCACATGGATAACATAAAATAAACATCCTGATGTTTTAGTTTAAAGAAAAATCACTATTTTTATACTTAGATGAATTTTCAACAAAATCATTTTTTTCACATTACTTATTTGTCAAAAAACTTTCTAATAATATGAAGTTGTTTTTTTTTAAAATATAGTTACAAGAAATGGCTAGAACAATTTTAAATGAATCAAGTGTGTTGAAAAATAATTTTGGAGAGAAGCCATAAAAATTGTTTGCCATATTTTTAATCTTGAAAAATATCTTTAGCATACCTTCATATGAATTTATTGAAAAATAGAAAGCAAAACATATCATACTTTGACATTTTTGAATGTCATTACTATGTTTTGCATGATAAAGAAAGTATAAGCAAATTTTTTTGAAAATGCCATCAAAGTATATTTTCTAAATATTCTACATTCTATAAACATTATAGAATATAAAATCTCAAAGCCCAAACTATATATTTTGAATTATGCATATTATGTTTGATGAATATGTTGATTTTTGTGATGAAAGATAGGATGGTGAAGAAAAATAATTATGATATTAAATTTAGATAAATCAAAAAGTTGATAATGTTCAAATATCATCTCCAAAGTCTGATCATGGAGTGAAAAGAAATCTAAGAGAAAGATGAATTTAAGCAAAAAGGTTCATAATGTAACATTCTCCACAAAGTGCAAAACATCCTCCACAAGAGCATAATGTCTTGACATTTTATATGCTTCATCCAATCAAAACTAATACTTTCTATCATGATGATATGGTTGAATAACATCAACAAGTTCTAAAATAAGTTGGAACCATTTTCTTTTGGCCCTCTTATACGTACCTCACTATTTACCTTTCCTCCAAAACATATCCTCATGATCAAATTATTGGAAGAACTAATTGGAAGGGATTTATAACGGATACAAAAATTGGAGTTGGAGGTATAACTATAGTGGTTGACATGCCTCTAAACAATCATCCAATAATTGTGTATATTGAGGAGGATATGAAATACAAGGGAATTATGTGCAATTAGTGCTTGATTATGGTGAGCATGTTGTGATGCCTGGTATAATTATTGTGCATCTACATGTTGATGAACCTGGAAGAACTAATATGGTGGAGGCAATAGTTAAAGAACTCGTGATTGAACTAGACCGCTAAAGAAGGTACACTTAATCTCAATTCTTATGATATTTGCATCATGATAAGAATTAATATTTTTTCAATGATATTATGTGATTGAGAGCTCTTTAAATTAAGAATGCATACTATTTTTGAGAGCTCTTTAAATTAAGAATGCATACTATTTTTTATACAAGTGTGACTTTCAAGTTTAAATTGATTACACCACTCTTTGTAATTACTTGTACATGAATATGTCTATTTTTTTTTTATCATTCTTCAACATATTTTAAATATAAATCCTTGTTTAGGATTTATTTTTGAAGGAGTTCAACAACATAATATATTTTGGTCTTCATGAAAATGATTTGTGTCTCTTGTTCCTTTAAAACTCAAAACTAATCCAAAAAGACTATAGCTTGAAGTCAAAAATTGATATTTGAGCATTTTAAGGCATATTAATATATGTCTTTGCAAATGAGTCTTATTTGTTGCTTATTTCTTTTGTGAAAATTGATCTCAAGTGTTTAAATATATTTTAAGCATGATAAATAGAAATAACAACAATCGAAAATCTCATACACACTTACAAATGAAAGTAACCTTGAACATGTGTTTTATTGTTAATTTGTGTGGTTGCAAATAACAAGTAAGTATGATTATGTTCAAATCGAAATGTTGCCTCTTGTGAAAGAGAATAAAGAGCAAAGAAGCATCTTACTTATTTTATGGAACTTTGAATTATTAAATGATATTAATTTCATAATACTCAGGGGGAGTTTTTAGAAAATATTTTTTTCTTAAAACTAAAGTCAACTCATTTAAAAAAAAAACTGAGAAAATATATTCATTGAAAGATTTTCAAGTGTGTTAAAATGTTTGCATATAATTATGTCATACTGCTATTTTTATCATTATTCATATCTTGATTGCAATGTTAACTAAAAAGATTTTTTATCATCATACATGCTATGTTCCTTGATGTTAAATTCAAACTTGCAAGTTTGATATATGAATGCATTGATCAACTACATGATTTCTAAGTGAAGAATACTCATGCTATTGCTCCTTATATTTTTATTTCGATTTTTTTTCTCCCAACCTTTTTGATATATGCCAAAAGGAGGAGAGAAATATATGATGGAAGTAATTAATGAAGAATATTAAGAAATAACCTCTTGCATATATTTAGGGAGAGTTTAATTAGAAATATAAGAATTAAACTCTTGCATGTGTTTAGGGGGATTTTAATTACATATATGTGAATCATTTTGATGTATGTTTTAATGACAACAAACCTTATGGAATAAATAATTAAGTTTTTATGAATGATAGTCTACTAATGATTGCACTTGAGTTTTGTTTAATGAACATGAATTGCATAAGTGGACAAGCAAGAAGTCATTCACTTCAGCAAAGTGCATAAGTATCCAATCAATAATGAAATAATCTCAAAAGAAATGTACTATATATCAATCATTCAAGAGAATGATTACTAATGTTCAAGATATCATCTTCATGAAGAAGATGGTCCAATACATTCATACAAAAATCAATGATCATATACTATACTTTCAATCAATAGGAAGATCATTTGAAATATGCAAGATTAAGTCTGAGAAACGAAGAACATTCTTGACAGCATTTTGAAAAATGAAGATAATTCTTGACAGCAGTATGAAAACCAAGAAAATTATTGTTTACAAAGAAAAAAGTCATTTTTAAATCAAGATTGATTTGGGCTACAAAAATACATCAATCTTCATTGCAAATCACAAGTATTCATTATAAAGGAACATAACTATATACTCAAGATCATTTTGGACAAATTCTTTTCATAAGATCAAAGCAATGCATCCAGAATAAAAAGCAAGATTAATCCCTAAAGTTGATCGCTAAAGTAAGCAAGTACAAACTGGACATAAATGATAAATTCGCTACATCACTAATACACATACATAATAGAAAAGCTAGGCATACAACAACTATCATAATTGTCAAAATCCAGCAATCACTCAAAATAGAAATGAAGAACGTTCTTTGTTTTCACCGCTTAATCCAAGAATGTTCTGGTTTAAAACGAGCAAAATCTAGTGTAATTTAAAATCGATCTGGACTACAAAAGTACATTCATCTACACTACAAAACATTTTTATTCATCATAGAGAAATTTAATAATCTACACAAGATTGTTTTAGATAGATTCGATCAAAGAGGATCAATAAAGGCAAAGCAAAACATCAAGATCAATCTCCAAATTGACGAGCTATCAAAAAGGACCTCCATGATAGCAAGGACACTGTTGTTGCACCTTTTTCCAGAAATAACATGATGTTTATGAGACAAAGGACTGAAACACAACGATTGTCAAAATCCAACACTCATACAAAATAGAAAACGAAGAATGTTCTCATTTTACAAAAGAACATTCTGATTTTAATTCTCTTTTAAAGACATAATTGAAACTGATAATTTTCCACAGTATAAACCACATATTAAAGAGTATCAACACTGCTCAAATCATTGGTGAAGTCAAGAACTCGAGATCAATGCCCAAAGGTGGAAACCACCTCAAGATTGATCCCCAAAATTGATGTGTTATGAGCAAGGACACAAATACATTGTACTTACAATATTCTGCATAAAGTTCTGCATAAACTTGACTTAAAACAGTGCCAACTGAAATGTTACAACCTATTCACTTACTCAATCACGTTTTCCATGAGACCCAAAAGCAAGAATGTTCTATGTTTTTCAAGAACGTCTTGGACAACAAAGAACGTTCTTCGTTTTCTGTTTTCATAATCAAGATTAATCTTGAGTTAAATTATTTAAGTTTTCATAGGAAATTTTGAAAAGGTGAAATCACAATTCAAAACTCTATCTCTTGTGATTACATTGCTTCTTCAGTACCTACCGCCATTAACGATTCAATAGTTATAAAAACGATTTCCAAAACATGTTTAAAAATCATTTCTCATTGCATCATAACTCATGAAAAACATATTCAACTGTATAATAATTCAATATTAAAATACTTTGTAACTAATAAACAAATCAAACTATTAACATATTATATAACAAAGACCATGAAAATAAATAAATGATGAAATCGAGAAAAATTAAAATGTTGTGTTCCCTAATTTTTTTTAAAATACTTTAACTTAAAAACAAATAAAAATAATAATTATAATATAATAAAAATTATATGATAATGATCATTGTCTACTCATAACTATGAAAAATTGACGACGCTTGTTCTGCAACAATTCCTAGAGTAGTCGACATGACCTCAACTAGCATATTATGGTGCTACTATATAGAAATAGGACAAGTTTACGATAAAATGAAATGAAGCATGAAAGTAATCAGCTTCATATCAAATATTGAAAATCTCCATAAAAAAATTCAAGATGCTTAATTAGGGATCCAAGGCTTAGTTCACAAAAGCTACAAGTGAAAAACAATTAATTTGCAAAATGAACACCGTGAGAGCGCGAGGGAACTGTGAATGTGAATTTTGAATTTGAAGGATTAGAATCAGAAATTTACACTACTAGTAAAATAGGATTTAGCATCAGCCAAAAGCCGACGCTAATAGGCTAAAAGTCGACACTAACGTTAATTTAGCGTCAGATTAGCGTCGATGTCGGGCCTATGCTAAAACAGTCGAAGCTAATACATAGCTTCGACCAAACACCATCTGACATTATCTTAGCCTCAACCAGGCTTACACTAACCCGACACTATCAACAAAATTGAAACATTTGACGCTAATTATGTCAATTAACGCATCAGTTGAGAAAAAATATTTGCGTAGGTTGAATGACACTAAAGTCAACAAAATAGGTAGCATCGGTCGGGCAAACGTTACAGTCAAATTTATTTATAATATTGCGTCGGTCTGGCCGACGCTAGTGGTCAAACTTGAAAAGTCATGAAATTATTAGCGCCGGACAAAGCCGACGCTACTTTTTAATTTATTTAGTTTTTTATTTTTTCATCCCCTGCTTAATGTTATTTTTTTATAAAATAATTGATAGGTAAGAAACATTAAAAGTCATTGCATTAACAACATAACAAACACACCATAGTATTAAATAACTTAACAAAATATCATGTGTTCTAAAACTACAAAATAATAACATAGTATGAAATAACAACTTTAACAAAGTTACTTAATACATAATTGTCAACCAATTACTATAAAAAGTATGTATAACTATGACATTAAGGTTTTTCCAACGATAGGTCGTCCAAATTATGATCGTAATGAGGATGCGAAGGAGGATGACTCATAGTAGATGATCCACCAGCTGATTGACGATGCAAAGCATCAATTTTATCTCCAAAAAATTGCTTTAATGCATCAAAATCATTCTCTAACTTCTTTGAACGCTCCTTAGCCTCTTCGGCGACCTTGGTAGCCACTTGAGCTTGGGCGACTACATCCTGAGCAATTTGTTCAACTCTCATTCTAGCTTCCCTCTCCGCTTCTAAAGACATCCCAGTCATAGAATTAGAAGGATTCTGGAAATGTTGTGTAAGCGATACACACCCATGTCAGACGTTAATTGACAAGTCTCTTGTACCATAAACTCCCCCATGAGTGCGACCCCCTGCAGATTCAATCCATAACTTAAGTATTGTCCCTCCATCTACCTCTTTAGCACTTACTTCACTTGTTTCGCCAAGTTATGTTTGTACTTCCTCCAATTTTTTTTTAAATGTTCCCTGATAAATGGAATAAATTAATAACATAATATATGATCAAATTTCTAAAATAAATTAAACAAACAAGTAAAGATATAGATAACATACTAACTTACGCCAATACGTGTATAATAAAGGATTTCTCTTCTAGGACTCTTGGTGAAAATGAGATCATATTATGTTTTGGTTGATTTGTAATATAAAGAATTTTCATAGATAATTTACATAAATAAAGAACATGCATAGGTAGATTATGTGCGACTATCAACCCAAGCGTCATTTTTCCTCTAGTGGATTGTATAAAATAACTCATCTGGAAGTAAATCTCTTTGAAGGTTATTGCTTTACAAATAAAATCAAGATTGTTGGATCACAACTCAGAATTAGATATCACAACATTAAATTGCATTAATTTTAGGTAAATGTAAATTTAATACATACGAGCTCAATCGCAACATCAATAAGAGCCTTGCGGCCTGAGGTGTGGACAACCCCACCTTTTGCTGAAGCTCGATTGGTCTTATTTTGGTTGCAGATGTTCTTGAATGATATACCTTCCCAATATGCTTGAAGACCAGTCCAAGCTTCCTCATGTATCCAACTAGGTCGAGTCCTTTTTTTCCTCACCTTTATAAGCATATCTGATAGCCTTTGAGCGGCCTTTTGTTCAAACAGGCATTTCACAATATCATTATGACAAGGATCCCATGACACCTTCTCATGGGAATAACAAAACGTATATATGTACTAACTACTATCAACAAAATAGATAACACAATTCTCCCTATATATACTAGAAAAATAAATTGAAGATATAACTATATTCAAAAGCTAACCACAAACTTTTCAAACCAATCTTTTTAATTATGTTAGTGGTTGCACTCCAACCATAGATAGGCTCACGAAATTGTTTTTGTATGTCATACCTAATGGCATTTCCAATTGTGTTACTAGGAATGAGTTTTCATTAATGTATTGAAGAAATAAAGTATTAAGTAAATAAAATGTGTATATACTTATGCTTCTAGTGTAACTCATGGTCTTTTGTTGATTGATGCTGAAGAAAATAAACAGTTATTGTAACTTACCCTTTACCATAAGATCGTATAATGACTTTTCCATTATCATTTGTCACAGGCACGATAAGAGGAACGTTCCCTTCACCCACCTCTTCATCCTCTTGGCCGTGGTCCCCACTATCCACCTTATCTTCATGATCATCAGAAATTTGTTGCGCATTCTTCTCTACCAAAGTCTCATGTGGGGAATGTTGTGGAAAGGCACCCTTGGTCTTAATACTTAAACCTGGAGTCGGCATAAAGACAAATACCTCAAGGGTTGAGGCATGGATGAGAGATGGTGTCGGGTGGGATGGTGGTGTTATAGTATCAACAGGTGCTACAATCTTAGTTGATGTTGGAGGCCAAGATGGGGCTGGAGACGAACGATGAAGTGGCCTAGTGGGAGACAAGTTGCAACGTGTGACATCCTGTTGCTCATTAAATTTATCCGATCGTAACATCTTTGGTTTACACCTAGTAGGATGCGCCTTTCCTTTATCACCGCCAAATTTGTTAGTCATTTGTTGTCATAAAGTAAAAAAGAGTAAATAAAAAATGTCACTTAATTAGAAAAGGGTAACTTGTAAACTATCCATATAACAACTATAAAAAGAATAAAACAAAAATATTAGAACTTAAGAAAGGAAAAATTCAAGCATGACAAAATGTAAACAATTTATCAGAACTCAGCAAGTTGCTTAAGTACAAAATGAACAGTGCAATACCAAATACATAAAATAAACTCTAATATTGTGCAATACAAAATACTATTATAATATGTTCGATCATTATCCTTTCTCCCTTCACTACAATCTTCAGTCAAAAATCTCTTCGAACACATCTACTTGTGAGTTATCATGTAAACAATATATTGATTCTATTTCTGCAATTAGTAGAACATGTGACATCCCATCAGACTGATAAGGCATTTCATCCTTTGTGTTGTTAATCTCCACGTGACCCCTTGGCTTTGTGGTAATTGCCATACACCATCTACACTTATCTCTACACTTGCTTTTTTCACCAAAATGAAAGGATCATAAAGACGATAACGTTTATCCATCTTAATATCCACAATTTGATATTATGGATGAATATTTGTACCCCTATTTTTTGTTGGGTCAAATCATTCACAATAAAATAATGCAACCTTGTCCTTTAGACCTAAGTAATCTAGTTCTATGATATAGTTCATCGTGCCATAGTAATCATCTTCTCCTCCTTCAGTAAGACCCCTTACATGCACCCCACTATTGATTGTCTTTTTATTAATATTGTAGGCCTTAGTGTGAAACGTGTACCCGTTAACAAAGTAAATGTTCCAAGATATTTCCATTGATGAAAGACCACAAGATAGTGCTATTATATATTTGTTGGTCACTTCATTTGCCTCATTATTTAAATATGCTTTCAGCCATATGAGAATATTTGCATGTATACATCTAGATGTGTCTTCTTTGTAGATTGAGTGATTTTCCAAGAATATGTTGTCAACAATCACATAGTTCATAAGTAAATACGTATTATGGTTTGCATCAATATAATCACAATTAATCAAGACGTGTACTTGAGCAGATTTACATTTGTTATCTGTTAGATAATGTGTTTCCGTTAGATAAGACTTGCATCTCCAAGTCCCCACGAAAGCATAATAAAGACAAGTATTTTCTCGCATTTTCATTATCCTTTGTTTTACTTTTAATATTCATAACATCATTAAATATATTATCAAAGATATTTTTCTCTATGTGCATCATATCGAGGTTGTTTCTTAACAAGTTATCCTTCCAATATGGAAGATCCCGAAAAATACTTCGTTTTTTCCAATTATGACCCACTCCATACCTGTTCAATTTCTTTTTCCAGCCAATTTCAGTCACTTTTGGAAAATTACTCACCACCTTCGATACATCTTGCCCTGTGTAAATGTAAGGTTGACGTCTTTGTCATCCCTATTGTTTGTAAAACTTCTTTTACTTCTTCTGAAAGAGTGATTAGCTGACAAGAATTGACGATGACAATCAAACCAACAATTCTTACAACCATATTTCAAATACCATTTCATCCATTGCATTAAATTGGTTGTCATGATGCACAATCCTACTACTATTCGAACCACCCCTTGTTTCAACCATTGGCTTCACTTCTCCGTGTTCAGTCCAAATCCAATAATCTGGTTGAAATCCATCCCAGTACAAGTGAAGTCTAACAGTAGTTGCTGCAGATATCTTCATACACTTGCATTTTATATAAGGACACCTTATCCATCCCTCAGATATACAAAGCGATTGTTTCAAAGCCCTCTTCACAAAATCTTTAACACCACTAACATACTCCTTTTTCATTTCGCGTCTATTTTCATGCATGCTATTGTACATCCAAGTACAATCCATTTACTATAAGACCAAAACTTAACTTGTCAATCACTAAATAAGTTTGAAAAATAATTGAACCTAAATAAACTCATGAACCTGTAAATTTAAAAAATTATAGAGATAAATAAACTCATGAACCTAACAACATTTTCAAAAAACTGAACCTAACAATTTTATCCTATATATCTGAGTCATATAGAATAAATTCCAAACTCATTCAACTTTATATTGATTAATTTCTATCTAGTAACAATGAGAACAGACTTTCCAATTTATATCATGGCATCGGCAACTTAAAAGCCAAAAATCTAGGGAAAATTTATTAATATTCAAACTGAACAGAGGTCAGAAATGAGTTTAATCAGAGTATTGTGATACACCACATCAGATTAGGATAAGTTCTTTTATAGCATGAGTACTAGAATACTTCAGTAAGAACCTAACACATGATAGTGCATAACAATGCAACTAAATAATTAGTTAGATCATTAGATTGAAAACAAAGTATAATCAAATTAAATTAGGAGCAATTTAAATAGAAGGACATGGTCTTCCTTCCCCCTAGTACGACAAAATTAAGATATGCAATGGATCAAGTAGTTGGGTAATTTGATCTAAAATATTATTATGCTTGTCACTGTTAAACCTGTCACTTACAACACAAAATCATCTAAATTAAATTCATATCTTGTTTAGGCTTGTTCTTATTTTTATGTTTATATTGATTAATCCTACTAGTGAAACTTACAGATCAACACTAACTTTTATACGATTATGATTCTACTACTGTGCTCCTACAATGCCAGGGCGAAGAACACAAATTGATTTGGCCAAACAAATACACAACTGAAATGTCATAAAATCTAAACGTCTACATTAGGAGTGAGACGATGACACTTACATTGAGAATGGACCACAGACGAGCATGAGACGACGACACTAAATGGCTACTCTAAGAGTGACGGTGACGGGTTTGAGAGGGGGACGGGTTTGATAACTAGGGTACCGAGTGGGTGACCAGATAGAATCGTTGATGCAGCAGTGATATTCACAACATTGAGAGGGTTGAGAATCGGTGATGGGTTCAAAATGTAGGATTCATAGTGATGAGGACGAAGTGTGAGATAAGGGCTCACAAAATATGTTATTAATTTTACAATCTGAGGGCTCAATCTGATTTTACAAATAATATTAAAAAATTTAAAAATAAACTTGTGTCGGCCACGCCGGTGCTGCATATTGAAATAAAAAAATTAAATAAATAAACTAATGTCTGCCTTATTTTACTTACGGTCGGCTACTCCGATGCTAATTGTTAATAAAATTAAAACAAAATTTGTTACCTTGGCGTTGGCTGAACCAACGCTACACCGATGCTTTTTAGCGTCGGAGTCGGGGGTCGACGCTAAATATGACAACTTAAATGCAATTTTCTAGTAGTGTTAGTGCAGAGGTAATCGACAACGAAACTACTCTCTCAATGTGTTATGATGTAAAAGGGGATGTGTTATCCTTGATTTATAACAAAAAAAAGGTACCAAACCACTGATAGGATACAATAAAAAAGAAACGGTGCATTTCACATACCTACAACTATCACAAGATTCACGTTTGTTAAATAATGAGATTTGAGATGTTCACCAACAATATTTTGTGATCTTTTTTTTTATCTTGAATTTTATTTTGCTATACAAGTTACCTCTGCATGAAGTATGGTGACCCATACTTGTTGGAGTAGTTTAAGACTTTGTAATCATGGTTAGGTGACAGACCACCATGTTGTACTACTGTTTTACTCTTTTCTATTTTTTATATATATTGTATCAGAAACATGTTTTGAGATGAATGAAAGTGATCTATTTTTCTGAATTTCAAAGAGACTAACAATTGGTATCTAGAGTCTCTTTGTTCTTGAAGGGCCTATGATTTAAAACCACAAAAATCCAGCATACCAATTTTTTACAGAAATAGAATACCCATTTGAAAAGAAAAAATCATACCCAACCTTTTTTTTCTTGATGGCTTCTAACAATATTACACTACCAACACCTCCTATATTTATAGGAAAGAGTTATGAAATCTGGTCTGTAAAGCTGAGGACTCAATTGAGAGCATATGATATTTGGGAGGTGGTGGAAATAGCTACTGAACCACCACCTTTGCAAGAAAATCCAATTGTTGCTCAAATGAGATACCAAAGTGAGCAAGTTGCTAAGAGAGCTAAGGCTCTTACCATCCTTCACTCTATTGTGAATGATGATGTTTTCATGAGAATCTCATACTTGGAGACAACAAAATAAGTTTGGGAGAAGTTAGAAGAAGAGTTTTTTGGGAATGAAAGAACCAAGAAAATGCAGGTTCTTAATCTCAAAAGAGAGTTTGAAGCCTTGAAGATGAATGAAGCTGAAACCATAGATAATTTCATGACCAAAGTTATGAAAGTTGTAACCCAAATTAGATTGTTGGGGGGACAATTTCTTGATAGTAGAATTATAGAAAAAATCTTGGTGGTTTTACCCGAAAGGTTCGAATCCAAAATTTCTTCACTTGAAGAATCTAAAGATCTTTCTAATATAAGCTTAATAGAGCTTACAAATGCTCTTCAACCTCAAGAGCAGAGAAGAATTCTTCGACAAGAGGAAGCAATAGAAACAGCCTTACAAGTCAAACATAAAGAAAAAGCCATAAAAGTCAAAGATGAAAAGATATTTGTTGGGCAACATTATGGAAATGATACAAAGAAGAAAGAAAGGTTTCCAAAGTGTGGAATCTGCAAAAGAACTAGCCACAAAGAGAGTGATTGTTGATAGTGGATGCACACAACACATGACTAGCAAACCAGATTTTTTTTCGGAGCTCAAACCTGCTATAGGATATGTAAAGATTGGAAATGGAGAGAAAGTTGCCATCCCGAGTAAAGGAACGGTGAAAATTTATACTGCAACAGGTATTAAATACATTTATGATGTTCTTTTAGTGTCTGAACTTGATCAAAACTTGTTGAGTGTGGGTCAAATGATGCAAAACGGCTACTTCTTGTTATTTAAATAAGGAAGTTGTGTGATTACTGATGTTAATAATCATGAATTATTTGAAATAGATATAAAAAAAATAAGTTTTCCTATTAACTAGAATTTAGTTTCTAAACATGAATCTAAATTGAGTAAGGCTGAACTTGATTCTAAGCTTTGGCACAAGAGGTTTGGCCACTATAATTTGAAATCCATTCAATTTGCTCAAAAGAAAATGTTGGTCAAAGACTTGCCTAGTATTCAAATGTGCACAGAAGTGTGTGAAGGCTGTCAACTTGGTAAGCAACATAGATTGCCTTTTCCAAGTTTGGCTACATGGAGAGCAAATAAAAAACATGAATCGGTTCACTCAGATGTTTATGGACCTATGAATACTACTTCACTCCATGGTAGCAAGTATTTCATTCTTTTTATTGATGATTTTACAAGAATGACTTGGGTTTATTTTCTTAAACAGAAATATGAAGTTTTTTCTATTTTTAAGAAATTTAAAGCCTTAGTTGAAACCCAAAGTTGCTATTTTTTGAAGAAACTCAAAACTGACAATGATTTCTATAGAATTTAATAGATTTTGTGATGATTTTGGTGTTGAGCGCCAACTTACAGTCAACTACTCACCCCAACAAAATGGAGTTTCTGAAAGAAAGAATAGAACTGTCCTTGAGATGGCTAGATGTATGATTTTTGAGAAGAAATTGCCAAAGTCTTATTGGGCAGAGGCAATAAACACTGTTGTGTATCTCCAAAATCGACTTCCTACAAGGGCTGTAGAAGGGATGACACCTATTGAGGCTTGGGGAGGCATCAAACCTTCTATCATGCATCTAAGTGTGTTTGGTTCATTGTGCTACACTCATATACCAGAAGTCAAAAGAACCAAATTGGATGAAAAGGCTAAAAGAGGAATTTTAATTAGCTATAGCTCAAAGTCTAAGGGCTATAAAGTCTATGGAATTGATTCAGAAAAAATTTCCATTAATAGAGTTGTCATAATGGATGAAGATGCATATTGGAATTGGGAGACCTCTCAAGTTAGTAGGCATTCAACTTCGCCTTCTCTTGAGAGCACAATGGAAGATCAAGATGAAGAAATTGATGATGACTTCGCTGTAAGAGTTACCCGACCTCTTTCAGAGATTTATCAAAGATGTAACAATGTTGTCTCTAAACCTACTAATTTTGAAGATGCTATTAAAGTTGAGGAGTGGAACCAAGTTATGAAAGAGGAGATGGCCACCATTGAAAAGAACAAGACACGGCAGCTAGTTGACGAGCCTAAAGACAAGTATGTCATTGGAGTTAAACGGGTCTATAGGATAAAGATGAACCTTGATGGATCCATCAACAAATACAAGGTCAGACTTGTGGTCAAAGGCTATGTTCAACAATGCGGAATTGATTATACAGAAACGTTTGCACCGGTAGCAAGAATGGACACTATTCGAATTCTTGAAAAATTTGGCAATCAGCATTCTTGAATGGAAATCTTGATGAGGAGATTTATGTTGCTCAACCTGATGGTGTTTTAGTGAAAGGAAGAGAAGAAATGGTGCATAAACTTCATAAAGCTTTGTATGGGCTAAAACAGGCCCCTAGAGCTTGGTACAACAAAATTGATATCCACTTTCACAATCAAGGTTTTAGGAGGAGTGAAAATGATGCAACTCTTTATGTAAGAAGGTTGCTGGATGGTGGTTCTTTAATAGTCTCTTTGTATGTTGATGATTTGCTAGTAACAAGCAATAATCAACAAGTACAAAAACTTGTGGAGGACATGAAAAACCAATTTGAGATGTCTAGCTTAGGAGAAATGAATTACTTTCTAGGCTTGGAAGTGTATCAATCTAAGGATGAAATTTTTCTGAATCAAGAAAATTATGCTCGTGAAATTTTGAAGAAGTTTAGAATGGAAAGTTGCAAATCTGTCCCCACTCCTTTTGTGTCAAATTTGAAGCTATCAAAGGAAGATGAAGCTGAAAAAATTGATGCTTCTCTTTATAGAAGCTTGATTGGAATTCTACTTTATCTTACTTCATCTTGACCTGACCTTATGTATGCAACAAGTCTACTCTTAAGATTTATGCAGAGTCCTACTACGACACATTTTGCTGCAGCAAAAAGGGTGCTTATATATGTTAAGGGCACTACACAATTTGGAATATGGTACAAACCAAGTGAAAATGGTAGTTTGATTGGCTATGTTGATAGTGATTTGGCTGGAAATATTGATGACATGAAGAGTACTACAGGTTATGCTTTTTCCTTAGGCTCTGGCATGTTCTCATGGAACTCAAGGAAGCAAGAAACTGTAGCTCAATCTACCGCTGAAGCAGAGTATGTAGCAGCAGCTGCAGCAACAAACCAAGCTATTTGGTTGAGGAAAATTCTACTTGATTTGGGAATACAACAGCTGGAAGCAACCTTGATTTATCGTGATAGCAAATCAAAAATTGCTATTGCTGAAAATCCAGTTCAATATGGAAAGACCAAGCATATTCAAGTGAAGTTTCATGCTATATGCGAGGCTATAAAAAGTCAAGAGATCAAGCTTGCTCATTGTTGTTCGGACTCTCAAGTTTCTGATATGTTGACCAAATCTCTTCCAAAAGTTACGTTTGAAAGGTTTAGAAGGTTGCTTGGTGTGTCCATCAAAAATCTCAAGGAGGAGTGTTAAAGCATGAGATTTGAGATTTTCACCAACAATATTTTGTGATCTTTTGTTTTATCTTGAATGTTATTTTGCTGTATAAGTTACCTCTGCATGAAGTATGGTGACCCATACTTGTTGGAGTAGTTTAAGACTTTGTAATCATGGTTAGGTGACAGACCACCATGTTGTCCTACTATTTTACTCTTTTCTGTTTTTTATATGTATTGTATCAGAAACATGTTTTGAGAAGAATGAAAGTGATCTATTTTTCTGAATTTCAAAGAGACTAACAACGCTTAACAATATAGGTGTTATACCTGACGTATCTTAAACATCCACCATTACTTTCAAGAGGTGGGCACTACCCTCCTAAATCCTTTGTGGTATCACAAGTTTCCTCTAATGCCTAATGTACAACACTCTTTCAACTTTTCTATACTCAACTTGTTGACATTCTAACTACATACGTAATCCCTAACGATTTCAACTGTACCACAAACTCTCTAACGATCGTGTTCTCTTGGTGACTATGTAATCCTTCTCATACATATGGAAACAACCCTATTTCTCTGCAACGTACCCTAACAATAATACAAATTGTGAATTGGAGAGTTATGAAGGTCAGGATTTTGAACATTCTCATGTTTAGGTAATCGTTGCTGAACATTCTGATGTCCAAGTTTGAGAGATAGGGCATAGGTTGTAGGATTTGGAATATCTGAAGGATTGATCTGCATATGATGTAGAATCTTCATAGTGATCCTTTTGAAAGTATATTCATTTTCTTATCCTTGAAAGGAACAATGAAATACTTGAAAACTTTTTCCTAGACCATTATTCTAAATGGCAGAGAAGATGATTTTTTGGGATTGAGAATTGAGTTAATCATATATTGGAGAATCATGAATGGAATGTTGAGTTTGATTTTGTGCTTGAGATGATACATGACACACAAATTAGTATCAATTATAGTATTAAATTTTCCAAGCCTTGGAAGTAGGACATGTAAGCACATGTCATGTTTGATCATTTCAGGTAAAACGTCTTGTTTAGATAGGACAAGATTACAAAACTAGGAAGGTTTGAAGTACTCATTTCCTTCAATTGGAATTCTTAAGGTTTTGGAGAAAGACTTAACCGGGAGTTTGATGGTGAGACCTTTGACATATGAGATCAAAATGTTTTGACCTTCAATTGTCAAAGAAGAGTTGAAATTTTTGATGAGGATAGGATAATGGCGTTCTATAAGGGAGTCAAACTTGACCCATTCTTGGACATCTGTGTATTCATATAGATTCTAACCATCCTTTACTCGCCGCACTGGCAATTGGTCTTGCTTTCCAATTTTTTCAATGTATGCTTCTTCTTTGGAAGAAGAAAACATAGATGTGGGTTCATACAATGGTATGTGGTTTTGGAGGAAAAGCCTTTGGTTGTTTTGAAGACACAAAAGGTTTGAAAGAAGTAAGGTTAGGTTGGGAAGGGGTAGAAGCAGAAATTTTATGTGTGGTTTGTAGAAAATCAGATAGGGTTTGCTCAGAATCACTGCCGTATTCTTAGTTGATGTGTTCAGGTTCCTCTTGTTGAGTTCTTTTTGTGCCAATGCTAGCTAGGATACCTATGGGTCTTCTTGATAGTTTAGATACATGGGATTTTGACGATTGTGATTTGGATGTTTTGTGAGTAGCAGAAATTATGTGTTTAAGATGTGGTGGAGCATTTGTCTAACATTTCAGATTTTGATTCAATGCATTACTGATAAATGATTTTTTTCTTTAAAAATGACTACATTTTTTTCCTTAAAAGTAATTCTTTATCTAATAAATAAAAGTTTTGCTACAAAATAATTTAATATCATTTTTGTAAAATAACACAATACAATTTATTATATATTATTACTATTTATTATTATTATTATTATTATTATTATTATTATTATTATTATTATTATTTGCAAAGATAATTTGCTCATTGTTAGAAAAGTATTCATTTACGTTCTCAAATAGAATAAATTTTATTTAGGTGAAATTCAAAAACAAGATTGTCTGAACTTAACGACTTCAATTTTCTCCTACGGGAAGGAACCTCACCTCAACATTTTTATTTAAAGTTAACTATGAAAAATAAATAAACTTTAAAAATATTTCACATTGATTTTATTCAATACAATCATTATTTTTAATAAAGTCCCCTTTTTTCTACGCGTGTGTATCAAACAAACATTACTCATGCAACTCATCAAAATTATTAATACATAAATATTGGTGTAAGGAGTTAATTCATCTCACGATAAAAGTGAAACAAAATAATAAGTTAACAACAATAAAATATAAATATAAATTTTTTTTGTAATAAAAGGTTTAAAGAAATTAATTTTTGAATAATTCTCACAGATGTTTCAAGTCATAAAATGTACTAATTCAAGTAACAACTCACCTAGAACACATAATAAGATCAAAATAAATTAACAATAAATGTATGCAAATTATGCATGCTCCTAAAAGCATATGATTCAAATATAATCAGCCACTTAGGATTTAGGGTTTAGATTTATCTACAACAAGTTCAACATGCAGTTCAGTATAACTTCAACATGCACTAGTCTAAGTATGTATCAATATAATTTCAACATGCATTTTAGTGATAACAAAAAACTAATAACATCAATACTTGAATAGTGAGAAGAAATACGTAGGGTTCGTATGAGAAGGAACACGTAGGGTTCGAAGGAGAAATGCGCAGAAATATGGTTCGCAGAAGTATGGTTCGAAGAAATACATAATGACAGTTACGTATTTCATTGAGAAGAGATGATTTGTAATGGGAGAGATGATCGTGGACGGAAATATGGTTCGCAATGAGAGAGATGATCGTAGAAATATGGTTCGCAATGGGAGAGATGATAGGGTTCGCAATGAGAAAAACGATGAAGAGGAGGAGGACACTATCGTAGTGAAGATTACGTAATGAAAATGAAACTGAAGCAGTTTACTGTTATATATAAAACCCTATTACAACGCTTTTTAAGAAGCCTTTTACAGCGCTTGTTGGACAAGCACTCTAAAAGACCTCCTTATTTTATTTTTAAAAATCTTTTTACAGCGCTTGTGAGAAAAGCATTGTAAAAGACCTCTTTGTTTTCTTATGTTATATGATTATTTTTTTAAAAGTCTTTTACAGCGAATGTTGGAAAAGCACTCTAAAAGACCTTCTTATTTCATTTTTAAAAGTCATTTTACAGAACTTGTGGAAAAAATGTTGTAAAAGACCTATTTGTTTTCTTATGTTATATGACTATTTTTTTAAAAGCCTTTTACAGCGCTTGTTTGAAAAGCGCTCTAAAAAACCTACTTATTTTATTTTTAAAAGTCTTTTTACAGCGCTTGTGGGAAAAGCATTGTAAAAGACCTCTTTGTTTTCTCATGTTATATGGCTGTTTTTTAAAAGCCTTTTTACAACGCTTGTGGGATAAGCGCTGTAAAAGACCTATTTGTTTTCTTATGTTATATGGTTGTTTTTTTAAAAACCTTTTACAGCGCTTGTTGGAAAAGCGCTCTAAAAGGCCTCCTTATTTTATTTTTGAAAGGCTTTTTTACATCGTTTGTAGGAAAAACACTGTAAAAGACCCTTTTAACTTGGTATAAAACAAAGTTTTGTGACCTCCTTATTTCATTTTAAAGGCTTTTATAGCGCTTATGGACACAAGTGCTGTAAAATTACTAGTTTATATTCAGTTCAGTTCAAGTAAAATTCCTATATTTTGATTTTTTTTTTCTTCCAAATAATCAGTTAAATACCTATATATATATATATATATATATCAATGCTAAATTACATGGTCAGCTCATATTGGGATGATCAGTTCAAGATGAATTTCCAGTATTAAAATAAAGTTTTCAAGTTCAATATAAGTAGAAAATCAGTTATGGCAGGTCAAACGTACATTAAATTACATGAATTTAGTATAAAACACTAAGATCAAGCTAAATATAAGCAGAAAATCAAATACAGTTCAAGCTAAATGCTAAAATGCTAAATTTTGGTAAATCAAACAATTAAATTACATGAACTCAAATCAGATTACATGGCTTATATAAAACAATTAAATATGTACATTAAGATGCCCTTCTTCTTTTCCTGGTGGAATTCACATTTGTTTGTCCATTAACGATAAGAAATGATGGATTAATCAAAATTCCCTCATCATGATCATCTCTAAAATATAAACCATCATCAGTTGAATCAATTTCATGTGGTTGTGATGTTGCAAATAAAAGATCATTACCAACATCTTCATCATTATTGTTATCATCACTTATTTTATTAGTCGATAGGACAACAGACCATTTATCATCAACATGATCAGTGACATAAAACACTTGTTGAGCTTGCGACGCTAAAATAAAAGGCTCATCTTTGTATCCCACCCTATTAAAATCGACAAGCAAGAACCCTGACTCATCAATCTGAATGCCATTATTATTATCGAGCCACTTACAAACAAATATGGGAACATGAAACATTGTGTAGTCTAACTCCCATATGCGCTCAATAACCCCAAAATATGATAGATTTGCATATATTGGATTTTTGTCTTTTGCACTTGAGACATGCATCACTTCAGCTACGAGAGTGACTCCGCTATTTTGCATAGTAGTCTAATCATCTTGTTCTTTAGTATAAAATGTGTAGCCGTTAATTACATAACCAGTGTAAGAAAAGACATGTAAACTCGGACCATTTGCTAGCCACCTCAATCTCTGTGAAATTGATTCGGGGTCTATATCAAACTTTGACTTTATGTGATTATTTAACCATGTTATAAAACTTTGATTGTGATCTCAAGTTATCCAATTTTGATTCCTATTCATGTTCAAACGAGATAACTGATCCATGTGTATTGTAACTTACGATTGAACCTTGTAACACCCCGATTTTTAACAGCGCGAGTGTATTTTTTTTTTAAACAATAAAATAAAACAAAGAAAATACTTTTGGATGAAATATTTAAGTCGTAACATAACGACAAAAGCCAACAATATTTACAAGCAGCGAAAATAATTTTTGAAATACAAACCCAAAGTATTTACACGACAAAATACATTGGGGCTATGACACCTATCAGACATAGCTCATACCCCTGGAGTATTCTCGGCAGACACCTGTACAAAAGCACTGTCCCAAGAATTTTAACTTCTCCACGTCACATAAAAAAAAGGTACAAGGATCCATCAAAATAAAATTCAAGCTGACAATATGAGGTATAGGTACAGTCTTTCAATTTGAAATAAATACATCCACAAAAGAAAGACAACTAAACCCCATACAACCCTCTAATTTGATTATGCTACAAAAAGTTATACAACTCAGGTGATCTCCACGCGCCTCGCAAGATCCTTCTGACATAGCTTCGGTCAAGTATGACTAACTACTTTCCCATCTCCAGGGTACTAACCGGTAGGATGATCCTGGTTCTCCTCTAAAGGCAAAGCCCAAATTTCCACAATAATTGTAAAGGTCACCAACCGAAATTAACAAATATCACGTAACAAAATTTTTATATTTTCAAATGCTCAAAAGAACCTTTCATCTTAGCATACTCCTCGAAAGCGTTTTCATATGTCCAAAAATGCATAAATAATGTTGAAAAGTGAAGTTTTGACATACTACACTGTCGTAGCCGAATACATCTGAGAAATGCAGATTTTCAGTTCTAAAATGGCTCTGAATCAATCAACACTTCAAACATTAATATTATCAATTATGAACACATAATTAACACCAATTTAATCCCCACAAATTCACACCTCAATTACACATCGAATATTCATAACATCAATTATGAACACATAAGTACATCAAAACTTAATCAACCCAACTTCACACCTCTAAGCAATTACGACAAATCACAACAACAACCGAATATGTATATACAATCATCATAGTATAACAAACCTGAATCGTGCGCCAAACACTTTAATGCAATGCATATATGCCTAAATTCATGATTCCATAATTCCAAACCAAAACCCTCCTCGAAGGGGCGTAAATCATAATTGTACCGCCTATTACAGGCCAATACTAATTAACGAGGTGCCACCTATCATAGGTCAGCACGAGTTACTAAAAAGGGTAAATTGTAAACGTACCGCCTATCACAGACCAGTACTGTTTACCGAGGTGCCACCTGTCACGGGTCAGCATAATTTACTAAAAAGCGTAAATCGTAATCATACTGTCTATCACAGACTAGTATTGTTTACCGAGGTGCCACCTATCACGGGTCAACATAATTTACTAAAAAGCGTAAATCGTAAACGTACTACCTATCACAGACCAATACTGTTTACCGTGGTGCCACCTATCACGGGTAAGAACAATTTACTAAAAAGCGTAAATCGTAAACGTACCGCCTATCACATACCAGTACTATTTACCGAGGTGCCACCTATCACGGGTCAACACGATTTACTAAAAAGCGTAAATTGTAAATGTACCGCCTATCACATACCAATACTGTTTACCGACGTGCCACCTATCACGGGTCAGCACGATTTACTAAAAAGCGTAAATCATAAACGTACCGCCTATCACATACCAATATTGTTTACCAAGGTGTCACCTATTACAGGTCAACACGATTTACTAAAAATGTGTACTCTATCACAGACCTACACGGCGCGAAAATCCCCGCAAGGATAAGATGAACCAACATATCACATGACATCATCTCGTGGTCCATCACGGTCACCACTATCACCATGGCCCCATCGCGGTTACCATGTACTATGAAATGCATGAGCATACTCTGACTCTTTTCACCACAATCATTAAGTAAATGCAGCTATTAAAAGATTCCTCATTTTTAATACTCATTTAGCACTAATGATTTTTCAAATACAACACAGAGTATACTCAAACATATTTATTCACACCAATTTAAATTTCCACAACCACATATAAATCACATCTCCAAATTCCATCCACACCTAAATTGAATTAAATTCATTTTTCACCAAGTCACACATAAATTTCTTCTCAAAAATTCATAATATTAATTATGAACATCTCAATTTCACCAAACATGAGTCACTATAATTTTCAAATATTAATTACCCATATTCAATCTCCAATATTTTCAACCATTAATCACCACAACAGCATTAATATATCAGAGTTCTCCCCACCACTAACTCGGTGCCAACGGTCTCGATTCTTTTTTGAGACTCAAGGAGCTAACTACATAAACATGAACATTTATAACAATTTGTTCACAATAAAACTAATCCAAACACATCAAAATTCCCAAAATTAAATCTTTCTCACACACCAAACTTTTAAGACCAAATAATCTATATTATTTACTTAAAACTAAATAAAACAAATATTGTCCAAATTTCACATACACATATTCGACTATTAAAACACCGAAATTTTTGAGTTAATAAAATACTCTAAATTTTTTTTTTCTTTTGAAACTCAGTTCAAGAGTAATTAAAAGAGTAACATTTTAAACTCTAACCATTGTTAATTTCAATCTATTTTTTTGCTCAAACTCTCTAACTTAATTAAAATTTGAACTTTTTCACAACTTTAACAACTCTAAATTTTTCGTAAAATTTCAACTTCAGTTTAAACTCATTTATTTGAAAATAACTCATTACATAACTCAAACTCATCAAATTTAATTACCGTCAATTCACACCAACATCAATCAATTTAATTCCACAACACACATATAGCACCTCAATTAAATTTCAACAATTCAAACTTAACTCACCCAATTTCAAAATTTCACATTTTTACACATAAACCACCCAATTTCATCAATTCATTTTCAACAAAATCCATAAATTATGAACATATAAATCACATCAAATATCGATCACCATAAACCACACCTCAAATTTAAATGTCACTAAATCGCACATAATTGTATTAAATTCATTTTCTACAAATTCACACTTTAAATACATCAAATTTCTTTTCCACAAAATCACAAATAATATCCTAAATGTAAACTAAAATTTTAGAAGGAGCCCTTACATTAACGTTAGCTCTAACACGTGATTACGGTACCGTAATTAATTCCAGTAAAACAAATATCTATATTTATATTATACTTAAAACTCGCCCAAACAAATATCTAACAACTCTTACACACATAACTTCAGTCATATCAAAAACTATTTTGATAAAAATATATACTCTCGTCGCAACTCAATTGACAGATAAATTTTCATCAATGATTGGTATTTTTAACAAAATTATACGGTATTAAATTCTTCGCAACGTAAATAAATTATTTTCCGACAAATAATTTTTATCCAATTTCTAAAAAATATATTTTTGACATTTAACTCACTAAATACCAAAATTTGGGCTAAAAACCTAAGAAATTCAACACAAAATACCCTAGAATTGTATAATTTAGGATTTAAAATTAAAATTGTATAATTGTGTCTGCTCCCGTTCTATCCTTGATATAGTCATTAGTCTTCTTCCAATTATCCCTTCTCCTGATACTCTTCCTGAATGACGAGACATGGGAAACCCTATGGATTCAACATTAGATAGATATTAAGTACAAAATTCAGCAGCTTCTTCAACAATGTATCGTTCAGCAATACAACCTTCTGGTTGACTTCTACTTTTTACGTACCTTTTTAATATTTTCATATATCGTTCTATCGATACATCCATCTCATATAAGTTGGCCCACAAAGTTGTGTCTCCTTAACGAGATGAATAGTAAGGTGAACCATTATATCAAAAAACGAGGGTGGGAAATACATTTCAAGTTCACACAAAGTAACAACAATTTCCCTCTGCAATGTTAGTAATTTGTTAGGATCGATCACTTTACTACAAATTTCCTTGAAGAAGAAACATAATCTAGTTATGGCTCGTCGAACTTTTTCAGGTAAAATGCAATGTATACCTATTGGTAGAAAATGCTCCATTATAATGTGACAATTATGGGTCTTCAAACCTTTTAACTTGAGGTCTTTCATATTTCAGGTAAAATGGAATGTATACCTATTGGTAGAAAATGCTCCATTATAATGTGACAATTATGGGTCTTCAAACCTTTTAACTTGAGGTCTTTCATATAAACTAAATTTTTAATGTTTGAATAGTATCCTTCTGAAACTTTAACTTCGTGTAGAAATTTACATAAAGCAATTTTTTCCTTTCTAGATAGAGTATGAGCGGCTAGAGGTAGATATGTGCAATTTCCTTTAATAAGCGCTTTATAGTGATTGTATTTTTTCTTTTCTTTATAGCGATTGTATATTTTACAACAACGATTGTATTTAATAAGCGCTGTAAAATGCGCGTTATAAAATGTCATTTTTGGCGTAGTACTCAGAGAGCATCTCCAACGGTAGCCAAAATGAGTTCGTCCGCCAAGTGTAGTTACGTAACCTTTAGTTTGATTACAGTTACCTTTTTTTTTGTATTAATTTACGAATAATAATTAATTAATAATTCGTTAGTGGTGGACCCTATCTAATGAATACGTGAGTTCACCGTTTGAGTAAAAAATGAATGAGTTATTTTAAGATGATGTGGCACGGTATATTCCATTTAATGAACTCATATTGAGTTCACCATTAGAGATGCTTTCAGTGTTTGAACAACCACACTTACTCACAAGTAACCCACTACCTTCACATATTCTCTCTACACTCTAAAACCCTAAACCTTCATACTTTTCTCTACAACTTATCTCTCGAACCTTCATTTAAATGGCTTCCAAAACCCTACCATATCAATCAATGTTGATCAACTCGACGTTATGCGATAAATTAGAGTTGATTTCTAGAACATTGTTGAAAATGGGTTTGGCAACATCAACGACTTATTGGGTTGTTTAATTACTTCAATCTACAAGAAAAGAAGATTTATGACTTTATAGTAAAGCACATACACTCAGAAGCAACTAGGGATGAGGTGGTAAGCAATATTATGGTAACACAAGTCGTCCCACCATTGCAGTTGTGACTAAGTGCTTGTATAAAGGGCTACTATTTAGACCTCGGTTTCAAAAATAAGTGGGTTCACCAAAATTAACAAAGATTTGTTTGAAGAACCAAACTGACTTACCTTCATCTTCTCATTCCCAACTTGAAACCACTATTTTCATTCCTTCTGACATAGCCCTTTTCGTCCCATCTATACCATCTGGTTTACCATAATTGGATGAATTTATTTCTATATTTTACAACAAAGTCAATAGAATTAGTTTAAACCCTAATTAATGAAGTTTCTAATGAATGGAAAAATACCATTTTCGTTGTGTCAAGCTGGATTAAAGATAACTTGGAGTATGGGAAACATCTATCACAAAAGAACACTATTGTTTTTCAAAATACTGCAAAATATTAATACTAACTTCATCTTTGGATATCTCAGTGCCTGTTTCACCAAACAACATTGTGGATTCTTCTAGTCTTTCCTCAAATTAAGATACCTCAACTAGAAGCTCCGGAAATGGTTTATGCCCCTGGCTTTGATACTCCATTCTGGATTTTGTTGTTTCTCCATCTTCATCTATTGCTTTAGCACAAATTATGACAAAGGAAGAATTTGAAAAATTGGCTGAGAAGACTAACCATGTCCAATCCAACCAAACCAAATTCTAGAAAACCTAGCTCTAATCTTAGCAAAATTACTCAATCTTAATGGAATTAAATTTTGGCAAATTTTATGTTATTTATTTTAGTATGCTCCTAATTCTTATGTCTAATTTTTTTTTAACTATGATAAAATTTTATCATCTAACCTTTTTGTTTGATGACAAAGGGAGAGAAAATAATTGAGAAGAATTTAAAATGAAAATAAAATAAAACGAGAAATTTAGCCATCAAAATTTGAATGTGAACATATTTTAATATCACGCATCTATTCATATTTTACATTTAGTTAGCATCAAGTTTTAGGCTTTAAGTTAAAGTTCTTAAAATATTCATGCATCAAATAAGAGTTGTCTCTTGTACTATCTTTAATATGTTTAAGAAATTTTGTTTACCAACATGTGTGTCATTCATCAAAAAAGAGAGATTGTCAAACTATGTTAGTTTAAAGAATAATTACCCTTAATTTTGATTTTGATGATAATAAAGTATTTGTAATAATAATTTATAATGTTAACGTATTTTATAAGAGTAGACATCCTCTATTGAGTATTTTATCATTTTGTCTTACCAAAGAAACATTGATTATGATCCATCAGTTATGTAGTTTAGTTAATCCTCTAAACAAATTTTCTTTATGCAAGTTTATTGTCTAAATATTCTCTTATCAACACATTGACAAAAGTCAATCCTTTTATTAATACTCTTACTGATTTGTCATTGATTTGGTAGTTCAAATCTCTTCATCTTAAAGCTGCAAATACGATAAAGAAGTTGGATTGTGTTTGACTAAGTTGATAACTTTTTCAGTATTTGACTAAACTGATTCAGACTTGACGAGTTACTTAACACAAATAGTTTATTATGGTTCACCTCGAACTTCGCTACATCCAGTTCCTTCACTTATAAGGATTTAATCCACTAATTCAACAACTTGAATTACAAAGCACTTGACCTTCTGAGAAGTCTTCTCAAACATCCTGACAAGCTCAGACTTTTAAGGAACATAAACACCTTGACTCTACTAGCCAATTCTTCCCCGCACAATCTACCAACCCCATATTGTTGAAGGCTCACTAACACCACTATCGGATTTGAATACAAAAGTTTGGAACTTGAGTAGTTCCTTCTAATGAGCTGATTATAACATCACTATCACTTTAAAAAAAACACTTAGAAAATATTTCTAATTCAAACAAGTATTTCTCTCTTTGAACTCTAAGATCAATTTGGAATTTTAAGCTCGAGTTCTTCTATTCTTCTCTGATTTTTTGATGATCTTCTTAAACCTCGAGTATCTATTTATAGATAAAGTTAGGGCTTCAATTTAGTCCTTATGTAATTCTGAATTGTATCTTCATTCATAGCATGGTCAACAATAATCTTATTCAAACATAATTATGAACAAAATGCTTTTTGGTAATATGTTCTTTAGCCAATTCTTTATTTCGGAATCCAATCTAACCAATTCTTCTAGATTGATTATGTTTGTATTTTGTTTAGATTGAGTTTGTAAATTCCTCATATTGATATTGTTCATATTTTATTAAGATTGAATTCGTAAACTCTACAGATTGATATGGTGCATGTTTTGTTAAGATTAAGTTTGTAAATTCTTCATATTGATACTTCTTTCCTATTGGTTGTTTTGATTTGGGAGGGAACATAGTGTTGGACAAGTTCTTGAACTTTCACAAGTAGAAATATGACTATGTCCAATTTAGTATTTTGTCCTTTGTCATAATCTAAACCATATATTTGCAAATAATAAATGTATTTTCACAACAAGAATTCATTGAATTTGTGAGGGCCAAAAGCTCTCACAAAGGAGGGGAAGCAGCCACAAATGAGACATTTGTGGCGGCCTTAGGTAGCCACAAATAAGGTGGTAACAAATCTTTGTGGTAGCCAAAACGGCCACAAAATTTGAAATTTTCGTTGCCATTTGTGAGGGCAACGGCCGCCAAAAAGTTCTTATTTCGAAATTAATTTTAAAAAATAATATTATATAAAAAAAATTAATATCAATATAAATTTAAAATTTAAATTTAAAATATAATATTAAAATTTAATTAAAATTTAAATTAATTTTAAAATATAATATTTAAATTTGAACTAAATATATTATATATAATAAACTAATATCAATATCAATTTAAAATGTAATATTTAAATCAAAATTTAAAGTAAAATTAAATTTAAATTTAAATTAAATTTAAATTTAAAAATTAAAATAACTATTATATATAAAAATATAATATTAATATTAACTAAAGTAATTACAACCAAACCAAATAAAATATTCCAAAATCATGTCTTACTTTCAAAAGCATTATATATATATTTTGACATACTTTATATGTCAATTAGGAGAGCATTTGCAAACAATATAATAAATTATTATCAAGACTATAATTATATAAATCAAAATACAATTTCAAATGATGTTTAATGAAATTTTTCATAAAATAACTCATTATATATAAATAAAAATAGAGACTATTAAAGTATATAAATTTTTTGTACGAACTCAACTGCACCTCTTTTTAATAACCGACAACAAATATTAATATCATCAATTTTAATAATATTTATTTTAAAAATAGTTATATTAAAATCAATAAGTTTTACATGCATTTCAAATTTTTATTTATCATATATAATGTAAACAACATAATATTCATTAACTAACTTGATGTCAGGTAGTGTCTGACTTGAACCCTTTTCAAAGCTGAGAACTCTTCGAAGTAAACACAATATCATCATTATCAAAATAAAAATTCAATAATATTCATTAAATAAATAACTTCAAATCAAAAATAAAATTAAAAAACTAAATATATAATATAAACTTACCAAAATTCAAGATTGTAAAGAAAAAGATTGAAGAAATAATTTTTGTAGAGAGAAGGTAGAAGTAAAAAATGATAAAATGAGCGAAGTGATATTTATAGAAAAATTATTGATCCTTTGTGGCGGCCAAAGCAGCCATAAAATCCAACGGTAACTCAATCCTTTGTGGTGGCTTTAACGGTTAGAAAATAAGAAATTTGTGGCGGCCTAAGCAGCCACAAATTGCAACGAAATAAACCGCATTTGTGGCGGCCTTTTCAGCCACAAAGATCAATGGACCAATGATTTTGTGGCGGCCTTTACCATCACAAAGGGTTGATTTTTTGGCTGAAAAAGCCCTCACAATGGACTCTAATTTCAGCTGGATTTTGTGGCGGTCTAAGCCCTCACAAAATTAAAATATTGTGATTTTGTGTGGGCTTAGGCAGCCACAAAATCCAGCTAAAATTGTAGTCTTTTGTGAGGGCTTTTTCAGCCACAAATAAAGACCAAATTGAATTTTTGTATTTGTGAGAGCTTTTTCAGTCACTAATTTTCGAGGTTTTTTTCGGCCACAAAATATTTGTAAAATTGGCCACAAAATGAGTGTTTTCTTGTAGTGTTACTTGTGAGCGTCTCTTCTTGTAAACAATTCTTGATGATATCTCCTTGTAGATAGTTCATATTTTCTTGCAAATTGATTAAATCTTCTAGTAAATAATATATATCTTCTTGTGATAAATCTTGATTAAATCTTCTTGTAAATTATACATGTATCCTTGTAGATAAATCTTGATCAAATCTTCTTGTAAATAATTCATATCTTCTTGTGATAAATCTTACTAAAATCTTCATGTAAATAATTCATATCTTAATGTGATAAATCTTGATCAAATCTTCTTGTAAATAATTTATATCTTCTTGTAGATAAATCTTGATCAAATTTTCTTGTAAATAATTTATATCTTCTTGTGATAAGATTTTATTATATATTTTTTTCAATTTGGTCAAAGAGTTTTATCAATTATAAATCTAAATCATATCTTATTTTAAATTGTCTTCAAAAGCAAGAATCTTCTTTCATATTCTGTAAAGTCAAACATATTGTTTATATAAAATATTTTTGTTAACATCAAAACTCTAAGTATTAAACTAACTTGGTTCCAATAATCTGTCCCTTTTTTATAATGACAACATTGTATATTTGATAACAATTTTTCTATTAAATACTTTTACTCCTCCTTACTTAAGGCTCCCCCTATGTCTAAATATTTTTTTAAGTATTTTTCCTCCCCATAATACCAAACATCTTTATCCCCCTTTTGTTATCAAACAAAAAGACTTAAAAGTGAAATTTGCTTTTTTTTTTTTAATAAAATGAAAATAACATTAACATAAAACATACAATTTGTCCTAAGTATGAAACTAAACCACTCTAAGGTTGACACAATATCAGTTAGGTAAAAGAATAAATTTTAGCTTTTTTTTTATGAAGTCAAACCTATCTTCAGCTACTGGTTTGGTGAAGATGTCAACTCATTGATGTTCTATGACTAAAAACTAGATATTAAGCACGCCTTTTTGAACAAAGTCTCTAATGAAATGGTGTTTGATTCCTATGTTTTTAGCTCTAGAATGAATTATAGGGTTTTTGGTTAGATAAATGGCATAAATGTTGTCACAATGAACGTGAATGTTGGTTTCTAGGATTTTGTAGTCTTCTAGTTGATGTTCAATCCAAATTAATTGAGAGCTACCACCAACTACTGAAATATACTCAACTTCTGTTGTTGACATGGATATTGTGTTTTGTTTTTTACTAGACCAAGAGATTAATTTTGTCATCTAGAAATGTGAAGTTTTCACTTGTGTTTTTTCTCTAAAGTTTATCTTCAACATAATCAGAATCACAATACCCATTTAGTTTGTACTCGTAAGATTTCTTGAGTAACAAGGTAGTGTTGGTAGTGCCTTTTAGGTATCTAAGGATTCTTTTAAAAAAGGTTAAATGTGATTCCCTCGGGTTAGCTTAAAATCTTGCACATACACACACACGAAACATGATGTCAAGTCTGAAAACAGTAAAGTAAATTAGGGATTCTATCATTCCTCTATAGATTTTCAAGTCAACATTTTATGCATGATTCATCTTGTTCAAGTGAGCAAGTAGGATGCATTGGTGTAGCCATAGTTTTGCAATCACTCATCTTAAACTTCATGAAAAGCTCTTTTGCATATTTAGTTTGATGAATGTATATTTTTGATTTTACTGAATTTGTATTTACTAGAAGAACTTAAGTTCTCCTATCAGGCTCATTTGAAATTCAAGGTGCATCAATTTAGAAAATATTTCACAAAGAGTGCCATTAGTAGATTAAAAAATAATGTCATCAAAATTAATTTGAATAATAATAAAAATGACATCTCTTATTGATTTTCTAAAAATTGTATTATCTGCTTGTCATCTTTCAAAGTTATTTTAAGCAACAAATTACTAAGTATATCATACCATGCCATAAGAGCTTGATCTAGACCATACAGAGATTTCCAAAGCTTAAAAAACGATTTGGAAATTTAGAACTTTCAAAATCTTGGAGTTGTTTAACATAGACTTCTTCACTTATATAACCATTTAGAAAAGCACTTTAAACATCAATTTGAAATAATGTACTGTTATTATTTACATAAAACAAAGTAGGATACAAATAGTTTCTAACCTGGCCATTGGAGAAAATGTCTAAGTGTAATTAATGCTCTCTTGCTGAAGTCTTGTCTTGTTTTTGATCACTTCACCTTTTTCATTTAATTTGTTTATAAAACCCGTTTGGGTCCAATAATGTTCTTCTTTCATCTAGGTACTAGATCCCAAACATATTTCCTCTTAAATTCATTTAACTCCCTTTGCATTGCAAGAATCCATCCATCATTTGTCAATGTTTCATCAATAGAGGTAGGCTCAATTGATGATCGTAAGCCAAATAAAGTGGTATCTTTTAGTGATGATTTGATCCTCAAAAGATAACTTTCCCTTCCAATTATTAGAGTTTCAGGATGATATGAGTTGTACTTCCACCCAAATCTTCCTTCTTAACTATCTTGATTGTTTCTTAATCAGATTCATCCTCTAAAGATTTGTCCTCTTCTTCTGATTTGCTTGTATCCTCTAATTTTTAATATAAGATTTGCATGCCCTAATCTTTTGTGCCACTTAACCTCTTGTTTCTCTTTATTTACTGACATAAGACACTTAACCTCTTGTTTCTCTAGAAGAAACATATTTATCTCATAAATTTTATTTTGCCTCTAACTTGTAAAGAGTACATATCTATCATTTTGACTAATTGCCTTGCATGTTTCTTGACTAAATATAATATCATAATTATTATCACTTTACTAACTAATACTTAATAAATTATGCTTAAGACCTTTAACAAACAAGATATCTTTAACAAAAGAGGAAGTACCTTTACCAATTGTATCTTGCCCAATGATCTGGCTATTTTGCTTTCCTCAAAAAGTCATTGTGCCTCCTTAACTCAATGTTAGTTTTTTGAACATAGACTTCTCTCTCGTCATGTGTTGCGAACATGCATTGTCCATGTACCATGATTGGTGTTTTCACTTGATTGCTGAGAACATCTACAACATAGACAATTTTGTTCTCAAGTACCCAAATTTGGTTGGGTCTTGGTTTGTTAGTCTTTAAAGGTTTCTTGTATTTCCTTGTATTTAACATGAGACAAGAAATATAGTGTTGGATCCACTTCATTTGCTGATTCACTTCCATAGTCAGAATATGTGTTGCATCCATAGGCAGAGTTGGTATAAGCCATCAGAAATATAGTTGTGTTATAGTAAATGATTACACTATGTGGACCCGAAACTTGGTTTGTTGCTTCTCCTCAAGCAAAAATTAATTTCAAATTGGATACAGGTAAAAACAAGCTTAAACTCAACTCCTCTAATCAAATCAGACTTAATCCTCAAAGTTCCAGTTACTACAAAATAATCACCATGCTAAAAGGTTGTTTAAATCACAAAAAAATACCATTTGGAAATTTAGATTAACCCACTTAGCATTCATTTATCAAGTTCAACTCTCTCTTCACACAATCTCACCAACATTTCTCTCAAGTGTTTAGCAAGGGTTATAAATTTATCATTCAACTCTTAGAACATATATCACGTTATCATAGGCTTGACAAAATTCTAGTTAGAAATCACAATGCAACAAACACATACACTTTTTGAGGACTTTCGGGTTGTAATGGGGCATAGGTAAGGGTATGATGTTTTGCTATAGTAGGTTTGACTACTTGGAGTTAGGTACATATTTTCATATTATTGTTCTCTTTTTTTTTTCTTCATATTTTGATTGTGGATATTCCCAAACATTGACAAAAGAACCAAGAAGTTGTTACTACTCAAATTACACAAACTTATTTTTTTTTTCTTTTGTTATGATTATTTTGATTTATTTTTTTTTAATTATTTTGGAAACCACCACTCCACACTTAAAAGGTTGTTATCCCATGAGCAACCCTAAACTCATAATTTTACCAAGATGAGACAAAAAATTTCCTACCTAACTCCATGTAAGGTGGTTTAATTAAAATCAGATCTTCGACTTGTAATATGGCTAGTAATCAAAAGAAAAGGGCAACGCTCAAAGGGGCTAACAAAGGATAAAATTCTACAAGGTAGTTAGAAAAACTCAAACGACCAAACAAAATTGTTTCAGTATATGCATAAATTGCAAGTGATGCAAGTCAAAATTAGTGCAAGTTATGAAGGAATAACACATGTTTGGATAATTATACAACAAAGAATTAAAATATTTTGGTTTAAATGCGCACTACTAGGATAATAAGAGAGATTATGAACTATCAAAATGATGTCAAACATGTCACTACAAATATTTTTTTTAAATAATGTTAGGACTTATAATAAGTGAAACTCATCAAATTGAACAATGAACATGATCAAAGAATTATAATTTAGAACTTGAAACCACAAACAAATAACTTAAAACCAACTTCAAGTTGTCAAAAATTCTTCATCATGGTGCATGTATAACATAATTAAAAAGAAACAAATTCAAATAACAAAATTAAGATTGCAAAAATAAAATTTACCTCAACCTATAAGTTGTCTCTCAAGAAGTGCTTCTTAAAAGTCATTAGCTTAACGCCTCAACCATTGCCAAGGTAACATATATGACATAAAGAATACATTATCCTTCTAATTCTTTTTGTTTGGTAGAAATTCCATAAACTTGAGAAATAAATGATGTTGCTTTCATGCCTTTTTCAATTGGACATTGATGAACAAGTCATAGATTGAATGTAGAACTTCATCAATCTCTTCCTTTTTCTTTTTGTTGTTTGTGTTTTCCTCTTAATTGTCTTCTTCTACCATAACAATGAAGTCATCTTCAACTTCTCATCTATCTTCTCAAACTCAACCACTTGCTCAAATAACCTCTCACATTGACTTTTAAATCTTTCAATTGAAACCATGTATTCTTCATGAATTCATCCAAAACATCATATTTGTTCCCAAATGATCTTTTTCCATATAACACTCATCATCTTCTGCTTCTATGACCAATAGGTCTTCATTTTCTTGTGGAAGGACATAGTAATCAAAACAAGTTTCATTTGTATTTCCTTCTCCCCAAAAGTTACACCTAAGAGGCCACATCTATCTTTTTTAAATGTATATCTCTCAAGATTTGTCCATCAATTATGCATAATTCAGCAAATATAAGACAAATACATACTCTTCCAATAATTCTAGTAAAATATAATAATTACAACCTTTCATCTTCTACAATGAATAGTTATCTCTAACAAAGAAGAAACAAACCACTAGTACAGGACATTAGCAAGCTCAACAAATAAAAATAGAAAAAAAAATGGAGTTTTTTTCCTAAATAAAAATAAAACAAAAAACAAAAAATTTATTGCAAAGAAATTCCAATTAAGTAAATAAATTATAACTCAATAGTGATATAACAATCCCCAGTAACGGGACGAAAAACTTAATAATATTTTAGTAAGTGTACTGAATTGTTATAAGTAATAATTAAAACAGTAGTACCAATTGTCGAACTCAAGGATTGTGTTATGCTGTCGACTTGTGTTTAGTTACTAAACTTGAACAAAAAAAATTCTGACTTGATTGAAATAATATTTGAAACTAACAAGAATAATATAATTGAACTTTTATAATAAGAAAAATGTTAGGGATGAGTTTCATTTTGAACTCAATATTAGTTTCTAATTTGATCCTAGTTACTAAATTCATTTATTGAACTATTACCAAATTACCTTTACCATTCTTGCCCTTATGTCTTAGTAATAGAATTAATCTTTCAGTAAAATAATTCTCTTATTAAACTATTATCTCAACAAATAATTCAATTGGGTTCATAACCGACATATATCCCTAGACTACAATATCATGAATTTCTCATCTCAAGCATTTGTAAAGTATTATTATGTTTCAAAATTTGAATTATAAAATAGTTTAACCTTGATCAAGCAATAAAAAGCATTAAGCACATAAATGAGAAAATAGTTCAATAAACTCATTCATATTACTAGAAATCAAATCAGACAAATAAGGGTTTCGTCTTGTTTTACTCGTCCTTAACAAATAGGAATTAGCTACTCTTGACAAAGATATAAAAGATAGAGATTAAAGAAGAATTCCAAGAAAGATTCATGTATGGATCTTAATAAAACTCCTTCAATGTTGTTAGAACCAGTCTCTTCTAAGTTTCTCTACTAGGGCACATCTCCAACCTTCAAAATATTGAAGAAGAAAAACTACCAAGAAATCAAGAAAAACGTATTTTTATGCATTATGCAACATGTTGTGTGCCTCATAATACAAACATTTGTGCTTCTGGTGCACCTTGGAAAAAAAAAGGATGTCAAAATAGTGTACAAATTCGCCCAGGCACAAGCATTTGCATTCCAGGCACCCAACATCAGTTGTCTGACGTTTACTGCATTTGTCTCTTCTTTTGAGTCTGAATTTGGTTCTAGTAGCTTCATGAAAGTTGTAGCTGTGGATCTTAGCTTTCATTTTTTATTGGTTTAACTCCAATTGGACAACTACAACTCCAGATATGGTTGAATTACTTCATATATATCATGTTGATTTATCACAGAAATTCAGCACTACACTTAAACAATGAAACAATGTAAAACTATGAAAAATCTATACTTATTCAAAGAAATAAGAACATAAACATTTCACTAAATCCAAGAACTAAAATCAATAAAATATATCAAATAACTTCTTAAATTAACTACTGATTAAAGATAAATAAGATTGAAAACAATGAAAAATATGCATATGATGAAGAGTTATTAGTGGATATGTGTAAAATTCTTAAAAAGTAAGGATGAATCCCACAAAGTGTTTATCACATTTTCCAAACAAGTAATGACCGAAGATGGTTTTAAGAATGTTACAATTAGAAGTGATCGTGGAGGAGAATTTGAAAACAAGTTCTTTGAATATTTTAGTGGTGAGAATGGAATTCACACAACTTCTCCTCTCCTAGAATACCCCAACAAAATGGAGTTGTATAAACAAAGAATAGATCACTCTAAGAAATGGTCAGAACTATGTTAAATGAGATGAATGTTGCAAAACACTTTTAGGCTGAAGTAATTAACATTGTATATTATATTCAAAATAAAGTCTTAATTAGTTCTATATTAAACAAAACACCATATGAACTGTGGAAAGGTAAAAAGTCTAACATCTCTTACTTTAAATAATTTGGTTGTACTTGTTATATGTTGAACACTAAAGATAACCTTGGTAAATTTGATTTAGATATAAAAAATGTACCTTCATTGGATTCTCTGAAAAATCTAAGGCTTATCGAGTGTTTAATAGGGAAAGTCAGGTTGTAGATGAATTCATACATGTTAGATTTAATGACAAAGAGCTTGACCTTGAAGAGTCAATGCAAGATGATGGTAGTGTGGGTTTACCAGAACTAGAGGAAGCAAATGCAGACAAACCAGAAGCACCTAACAGATAAAAGGATACAAGCCTATCAAAAGAAGATGAAAAATCTTCAGAGGATGGAACTGATTGAGTCAGAAACAGTCAAGATAAGTTAGAAGGAAGATCTAGATGGAAGTATAAGTTATCTCATCTTGAAACTCTAATCATTGGAAGTGAAAATGATCATTTGAGGATCAAATCATCACTAAAAGGTACCACTTTGTTTGGCTCACTCTAATCAATTCAACCTACATTTGTTGATGATGCATTAGTAGATGATAGATGAATTCTTACAATGATAGAAAAGTTAAATAGATTCAAGAGGAATGATGTTTGGTATCTAGTACCTAGACCAATGAAAAACATTATTGGAACCAATTGGGTTTTTAGAAACAAGCTAAATGAAAACGGTGGAGTGGTCATAAACAAGGCAAGACTTGTCGCACAAGACTACAACCAATAAGAGGGCATTGATTATATTGAGACATTTTCTCCAATGGCCAGGTTAGAATTTATCCATATATTTCTTTCTATTACTGCAAATAATAACATTATATTATTTGAAACTGATGTTAAAAGTGCTTTTCTAAATGGTTATATAAGTTCTAAATTTCCAAATAATACTTTTAAACTTAGGAAATCTTTATATGGTCTAAAACAAGAACCTAGGACAAGGTATGATAGACATAGTAAATTTTTGCTTAAAAATAATTTTGAAAGATGACAAGTAGAAAATACACTTTTATAAAATTAATAGAAGATGACATTCTTATTATTCAAAATTATGTTGATGATATTATTTTTGGATCAATTAATAGTACTATTTGTCAATAATTTTCTAAATTGATGCAGCTTGAATTTCAAATGAGTACGATGGGAAAACGTAAGTTCTTCTTAGGTATATACGTTCATAAAATTAAATATACAAAAGAGCTTCTCAAGAAATTTAAGATAAGTGATTGCAAACCTACGGCTATACCAATAAACCCTACGTATTCACTTGAAAAAGATGGAGCAAGCTAAAAAGTTGACTAGAAAACTTATAGAGAAATGATAGGATCCATAATTTACCTTATTGCTTCAAGACATGACATCATGTTTAGTGTTTGTGTATGTGCAATATTTCAAGCTGACCCTAGGGAAACACATTTAACCCTTGTTAAAAGAATTCTTAGATACTTAAAAGGCACTACCAACATTACCTTGTTCTACAAGAAACCTTTTGAGTACAAACTAAGTGGGTATTGGGATTCTGATAATACTGGAGATAAACTTGATAGAGAAAACACAAGTGGAAACTACACATTTCTAAGTAATAACTTAATATCTTGGTCAAGTAGACAAAGCATATATGTCATGTTAATAGTAGAAGTTGAGTACATTTCAGCAGTCGGTTGTAGCTCTCAACTATTTTGAATGAAACATCAACTAGAAGACTACAAAATCCTAGAAACAAACATTCTTATTTATTGTGACAACACGTCTTCCACGTCTGGGAAACCAACATCCCATCTACTTCATTCTAGAAGCTACATACATTGAAATTAAACACCATTTCATTTGAGACTTTGATCAAAAATGTATACTTAATACCCAGTTTGTAGATGTCAAACATCAATGAGCTGACAAATTCACCAAATCACTAGCTGAAGATATATTTGACTTCATCAACAAAAACCTAAACCTTATTTCTTGTCGTAATTGATGTTGTGTCAACCTTATAGTAGCTTAGTTTCATAATTCTAATGAATTTTATGTTTTATGTTTATGTTATTTTCCTTCTATTAAAAAAGACAAATTAAAAAAAAAGGGAAATTAAAAATAAATAAATAAACGTCGAGTTTCACTTTCAAGTCATTTTGTGTGATGAGAAAAAGGAAGAGAAAGATGTTTTATAATGTGGGGAAAAAATACTTAAATTTAGGGAGAACCTTACGTAAGGAGGAGTCAAGACATTAAAAAAGAAAAGTTATTATAAAAAATAAAGTTTTGTCACAATTTAAAAAGAGAGAGATTGTTGGAACCAAATTAATATTATACTTAAAGTTTTGATGTTAATAAAAATATTTAATGATAACAATATATATAACTTCATATATTTGACTCCAAGTCTCACACATCTTCGATGAATACTCAAGCTTTTCAACTTCAACAAAATCATTATTTGATTTCTTGAATTAAAATTTGTAATCTAACATCCACCCATTTATGTAAATGTACGAGGTACACTAATAATGTTATTTAATCTCGTTTATTAAGCATCCTTCATTTAATTATTCATTAATTAATGACTTTTATAATTTTATAATTCTCTTTCCAGTGTTACCTCCATTGAAGAGTTCAATGAAAGCAGAAGGGATGCTCTCCACACCCAATGACACCTCTTCTAACACCATTAACTTGCCGGTACGAAGGTAATCAATTGTTTTAGCCAGAAAATCATCAAAAACATCCATAAAGTCAACAACTAAAAATCCTCTAATTGTGATTCTTTTGTATACGATATTTAGCATGTTTGGTGAAGCTTTCTTTTCAGCATCTGTGTATTCAGAAATTACACCACAAGCAGCCACTCTACCAAATGCTTTCATGCTTGCAATTGCTGCCTCCAACATTTCACCCCCAACATTGTCGAAATATATGTCAATTCCATCTGGAAAGTACCTAGAATTTTAAAACAAACTACTACATCAAACAAAAGCAATTTTAATACTATCTTTGCTTTTACCCACCAATTTATGACTAAATTATTTTAGTCTTTATAGTGACCAATTTAACCACAGGATTTTGTAATTGATCGCTGAATCAATTTTTATATTTGTTGTTAAATTGATCTCTAATCAATGGTTAAATGAGCATCGATCAATTTAGAAATCAATTTTTAAAATGTCATTAAATCGCTAATCACTAATGTTAGTGGCCGATATAACATATTTTGGTCTCTAAATTGATCTCTAAACTAGACACTGTGACAATTTTTTGTTAAATCTTTTATATATTTTTAATTGTATTAATGATTTCTTTATCAATATATCCCTAGTCATTTTATGTTTTTTTAATAATCAATAAATATTAGGATGTGAAGATGAACCAGTTTCTCTCTTTATTAAACCGTAAATATGAATATTGCATACTAAACAAATTTAACCGTTTGAAAAAACATCCGATGTAACATAAAATGACTTTTATTTTAGCTTCTTTCGAAAACTTGATAGCTTCTTTTTTTTAAAAAAAAATTGATACTTTTACGATCGTATGTATACTATCACCGATTATCAAACCTTCTAAGAGTGGAGTTTAGATCTGTTTCCTCCTTGTAGTTGAATGCTTCATCAAATCCTAGCTTTTCTTTGAGTAATGCGACCTAAGATAAATCATTTTATGGATTTGAGATGAAAACCATATAAAGTTGAAAATTTTGTAGAGACAAATAAGTTTATAGTTTTTTACTATTTTATTTTTATTTTTAGTCTCTTATAAAAAATTTATTTTTAATTTTTATCCCCAATTTTATATCAACTACTGTGTAGTTTACAAATTTTTGAATGATTTTTTGTAGTAATATTTTAGACATTATAAGAGATTATTTTTTAAAAAGTCTTAAATTTCATCATTCTATTTCATCATTTGTTAAAAAGTCTTAAATTTTTGTACATAAATTATTAAATATGTCATAAATACTAGTGCAAAAAATTATTAAAAATATTCAAATGATACACAATAGTTGATTCAAAATCAAGAACAAAAAATAAATAAGAAAACTTTTGAAAGACAAAAATTGAAATTTTTTGTAAAAATTAAAAATAATAATAATAACTTATTTAATTCATTTGTAAAATATAAGGGACTTCATAAATACTCATTTGTTAAAACTAGTTTCTTTTTTAACAATTTGTGATAATATTAAGTCATTTTAATACCAATAAAATATTTACATTAACTAACTATATATATCAAACAAACCTCGACCTTTAAACCCTGGTCTTAAAAGCCTATTAAAGTACCCTTAAATTAATAACCCACACCTCACCTTTTTTTGGTTTCCAGCACAGCCAACAACGTAGCAACCTAATAACTTTGCATATTGACCAACCAAATTTCCAACTGACCCACCAGCTGCTGAAACAAATACTTTTTCACCCTTTTGGGGTTTGCACAATCGGAAAAAACCTGCATAAGCTGATAATCCACTGAAACCTATAATAATGAACAGAAAACTATCACCTTTCCATTCCATATTTATTGATTCTCAAATTGAAATATATATAGAGAGAGGACATATTAAGTAAAAAATATGACAATAAAAGGAAAAAAAATTAATCAATAAATTAAATTAATCGATTGATCAGATTAAAATGACAAATTAAAAAATCATATTGTAAATCTTCTGTGGCTTATTCATCTCCAAAATTAAAAATTTTCTAACAAGTTTATCATTCTGCTTCGACATCTCACTACAAAAAAAAAAACGCTATTTAGTCACGTTCAAAACCGTGACAAAATTGTCAATTGACCGTGGCAATTAAAATTAGCCACGCTAACCATTTCCGTGGCGTAGTTGGGTGTCGCAATTTATTAGCCACAGTTAACATTTATATTAGCCACGCCTAAAAGAGTCGTGGTAACATGTTTTTAGCCACAGTTAACGTTTATATTAGCCACGCCTAAAAGAGTCGTGGTAACATGTTTTTAGCCACAGTTAATTTACAGTTAGTCACGGCTAAAATCGTATTAAATGATAAAATAAAAATATATTTTGTTTTTGCATTTGCTACGGTCCAACCGTGGCTAAATGTTTTTTTTTTTAATATCAATTGCAAGTTTGTTCCTGTTTTTGTCATAATTTTTTCGAACAATAATGTCAAACCAAACATTGTAATATCAGGAAGACATTCTTAACCAATATAACAACAGTAACTAATTAACATTCTAAAACCATCATTGATATAAAAACATAAAATGGTTTATACCAACAAAAAAACATTGATCAAAGTAGTCAAACATTCTAAAATCTTATACATAAACTAATGAAACATACAAAAATTGTTGACAACATCAGAATAGTCTAGAGCAAAAGCAAAACAATCCATTAAACATGTACTCCTTCTATTTGCAATCCAAATAGCAGCATATTTCTTCTATTTGATTGCATACAACAAAAAACACAATCCTTCCATTTGTAGTCCTTCCATTTATATTACTAAGGTGGAGGGAAAGCTTGGTTGAAAGTAGGTAACTCATCACCAAATTTTCTTTGCATAAAATTAAGGAGAACTTTAAGTTGATCTTGTGTTTGTGAAAGTTGCTCCTTAGTCTCTTCATATCCATTTAGCTTTTCTTTCAAAGTGTGCACTTCCTTTTGTAACTCGTCAACATTTTTTTGGCTAGAGCTACCAACACTGTCAAATTGCGTGAAATATTTACGCGTCTTGAAAACACTCGTGGGGCAAACACCAACACCTAAACCACGCACTCAACCTGAATGTTCAGCTCCGTACACTTTGCCAATGACATCATCTGGATAGAAATTAAACTTTGATGGAACACCTTCATTGGCAACACGTTCTTGATCTTGAGAAAGAAGTTAGCCTCTAGGAGAGTAGGCATCTTCAATCCCCAAGAAATAGCGAAGAGTTCCCAAGTCCTTCATCTCAAACTGTTTGGCTAACTGCAATTTCAACTCATTGATTCCACTAACATCATCACCTGTAATAATCATATCATCAACATATTGAGAAAGTATAATGTGACCATAAGTGGTGGACCTTATAAACAATGTAAAATCATGTTCACTAGAGCGGAAACCAAGAGAAGTGATCACAGTAGAGAATTTCTCAAACCAAGCTCGAGGAGTCTGTTTAAGATCATATAGAGTCTTTTTTAACTTACATACTTCCTCTTGATTATGAAAAACTCCTTGTGGGGGGACCATATAGACTTCTTCATGAAGCTCACCATTTAAAAAAGCATTTTTGACATCCATTTGGGAAATATGCCATTGACGAACAGATGCAACTGCAATAAGAATACGAATAGTGATTCCACTAACATCATCACCTGTAATAATCATATCATCAACATATTGAGAAAGTATAATGTGACCATAAGTGGTGGACCTTATAAACAATGTAAAATCATGTTCACTAGAGCGGAAACCAAGAGAAGTGATCACAGTAGAGAATTTCTCAAACCAAGCTCGAGGAGTCTGTTTAAGATCATATAGAGTCTTTTTTAACTTACATACTTCCTCTTGATTATGAAAAACTCCTTGTGGGGGGACCATATAGACTTCTTCATGAAGCTCACCATTTAAAAAAGCATTTTTGACATCCATTTGGGAAATATGTCATTGACGAACAGATGCAACTGCAATAAGAATACGAATAGTGATCATCTTGGCTATAGGAGCAAAAGTTTCTTCATAATCCATACCATATTGTTGAGAGAAACCCTTAGCAACAAGACGTGCTTTGTAGCGCTCAATTGACCCATCAGACTTATTTTTGATCTTGTATACCCAACGAGACCCAATAGCACGTTTTCTAGGAGAAAGATGTACTAATTCCTAAGTCTTGGTTTTGTGCAATGCAGATAGTTCTTCTGCTATAGCCTACTGCCAAAGAGGATCAAGAACAACCTCTTTATAAGAAGAGGGCTCACATATACTGTGAATAGAGGTTAAGAAAGAAACAAACAAAGTTGAGTAAGTGGAATAGACAAAATCAGGTAACTGGATAGACTTACGTTGACGAGAGGGGTAACGAGGAGGATCAACAATCGCAGGAGGTGGTTGGACAACCGGGAGGGCAAGAGGGATGTCATCATGTGGAGTATTAGTATTTGTCCTGCAATCCTCAACATTACAATCACTAGATACATAATTATTAGGACCAAACGGATCAATATGGATTAGTTCAGAACTCTTAGTAATCTAAGAATCAGAGGAAATAGAGTAAAAAGGGATCAGCTCAAGAAAAACAACATTATGAGATACATAAATTTTTCTTGCATGAGGATCATAACAACGATAACCTTTTTGACCATCCCCATAACCAAGAAAAACACACATGGATGAACGAGAAGACAACTTACTGCGCTCTACTTGAGGGCGAAGAACAAAACAAGTAGAACCAAAAACTTTCAAAGAATAGTAATCAAGGGTAGAAGCATACAATTTTTCAAAGGGAGACAAACCTGATATGATAGAGGATGGAATTCTATTAATAGCATGAACATCAATAAGAACTGTTTCTCCTCAAAACATACTAGGAACTGAAGTGGACATCAAAAGGGAACAAACAGTCTCTATAGTATGACGGTGTTTCCTTTCAGCAACTCCATTTTGTTGAGGAGTATCAGTATAGGATGTTTGGTGGAGGTTATCATCATAAGCAAGTAATTCAGAAAATTTATTAGAGGTATGTTCACCACCTAAATCACAACGAAAACACTTTATAACAGAATTATGTTGAGTTTTGACCATGGCACGAAACATATGATAAATGTCAAAAAATTTATACCGATTTTTCATAAGATAAACCCAAGAATAACGAATGTAATCATCAATAAATAAAACATAATATCTAGATCCACCTTTGGTGAGAACTAGTGAGGGACCCCAAACATCAGAGTGAACTAAATTAAAGGGCGCATGTGAAACGAAAACACTTTTACTAAACGGTAAAGCTAGAAGTTTAGCAAGTTTACAACCACGACAATTTGAGATATCACAGGTTTGCAACTTTCCTAAGACTCCAATAGAAGCCAAATATTTTAATCTAGAATCAGAAACATGTCCAAGGCGGGAATGCCATAAATAAAAATTAGAAGATAAGGAATTCAAGCGAAAACTAGATAATAATTCAACAGTAGTTGTTGAGGCTGTAGTATCTAGGAGTCGCAGGTCATCAAAGACATAAAGTCCCCCTGTCTATGACCTGCCCCAATCAGCCTCCCGGAATGTGGATCCTGCACACAACAAGAAGTGGAAGAAAACATAACTGAATAACCGAGATCACATATTTGACTAACAGAAGCAAGACTCAAAGTACGATTAGGAATATAATAAACATCAGAAAGAGACATGTTAGGTGTGGAGACAGAACCAACACCTGCTAGTGGAATAAGAGTGCCATCAGCAGTTATGATCGACACAGACGAGACAGGTTTCACAGACACAAAAAATTTATCATCGTATGTCATATAATGAGATGCTCCCGAATCAAGAATCCATATGGAAGGAGATATATCTGACATACCAGAGGTGTTCAAACCATTAGAAGAGGTGGAAGACATGACATATGATTGAGTGGCAAGAAGTTTTTGAAGTTGTTCTGCAATATCATATATTTGAGAAGTAGTCTCAGATGAGTATACAGAACCAGAACTAGAGCCAATGGTAGGAGGAGCAGAAGCAACAACATTGGACGATGGTCCCCTAAAATTCTTCTTATGTGATCTCCCCAATTTCAGACAATGTGCTTTCTAATGTGTTTGAAGAGAATCATCCTTAGCACCAGGCATAACAAATAATGATAGAAAAATACGACAAACACAATCACTGAGACAAAATAAATTACGGATAATCTGGTGTTGTGCGAGCATGATTTCTCCCCCTACAGACGTCGTTTCGTCGATTCGACCGTTGAAGACAAAGACATAAATGTTTCAAACTTGTTGTCCCAAAATCAGCCCGATCCAATGGTTAACGAATGCGCAATCGATATTTTTGTGATACTGATTTAACAAAATTGAGAATAGGGTTACTCTTCTCTTTTCTCTTTTGATGGTTGTCTTTCCTGTCAAAATAGTCTCTCTCTTCTTTATAGTAGATCCCAAAATCAACCAAAGCTCTTTGATACCATGTCAACAATGAAAAGAGGAAGAAGAGAGACAACCACTCTAGGGTTTCATAACATAGAATGAACAAAATTGTAGTTAATAGGGTTACAATGAGTATATATACAAAAGAATATAAATGTCTAAAGTACCCTTATTAATAATATATAATAATATTATCTAACAGCTAAGATCAAAAGTCTTTATTCGAATTCAAGATTTTTTTTCCATTGCTAAAGATTTCATCCAACATGGAAATGAAAATCTTAAGTTCCTATAATTCTTTATTCTCCTCTTTTATATGGTTCTTACCCTTTGTTTTTTAAGTGATTATTTCCATCTTTTCAAATTGTTTTGCAATTCTAGGATAATTAACTTTATTGTGGTTTTTCTGAAAATGATAGTGGTTTGTTTAATTGTATGATCTTTTGTGGGTGGTGAAATTCATATGCAGCACAAAGAAGAAGAAGAAAAAAAATTTACTCTCATATTTACCTGTGTTTTAAAATCTTTTATTGATTCAACCTCTAATAGTGGCGTTGGATTTCATAAATTATCGGGCCGTATAATTTACCTATTTTTTGTTTTCATTTTCATGAATGAATAAAAAAGAAAAGAAATAAGTTGAAGAAATATTTTTATTTAAGATTTTAAAAATGTTTCATTTGAAAAGATTTCTTAAATGAGCCCGAAAATGGAAACAAAAATAAAGCGTGTAGCCAAAATTTCACGTCATATATTGATTCAGTATGTTACATCGTCAAATTTTAGTGACTGAAAAATAAGATCAAAATCAATGAAATTTGATATTATTAGGATTGAATATAAAATGAATAGTTTTCAAATGATTAAACCAAAACTTAGGCAAATGTTATGAACCAAAAACACAATTATCCATCAATTATATAATGCAACAATAATTTATAGAATCATGTTTATATAATAATAATTAAATAATTAATAAGAATATTATTTTCTAAGTTCACAAACATCTAAAATTACAAAACGAATCTTCTTTTACGTACCTAGAATTCCAAGATAATAGGTGAGTGGAAATTCAGAAGAGTCTATTTTGTTCAATATACTTCCTTGCTTAACCAAACTATACTCTGCCCAAGTGAATATTCCTATAACCAAATCATTTGCCTTAAACATGGGATTTCCAGAAACCACAACTTCTCCAATAACAGTTGCATCAATAGCCTGTAAATTAAGTGTTAACATAGAAGAATGTAAGATTACAATATCTCCAAATATATTTTTCACTAAACTTTGTATTAATCTAAAATTTAATTTATGAGCAATTATTATTCATATTTAGTTTTTATTCTATATAAACTCATCTTTGAGATTACTTATACAAGCAACACTTAATGGTTTTTGATGTTCTTGAAAATATGATTACAATTGAAGCAACATTTGATAGAATCAAGTCTTAGTCTCTCATATCCAATATTTTTTCTGATGTTACAAGAAACTGAACTCACTTCTTAACTACATTGCTTGGAAGACTTTAGATACAGTGATCTAATATCAGAATCCATCTTCTCTCTCCTATCAAGTCAAATCAAGACTCTAATTGTTGGGTTTGGTTGAAATTGAAGAACATTAAAAAAAGTATCGCATTGCCTAGTATTGTACATGAAAAAGGGTGTCGAAGCTAAACATATGGCCATTATCTCTTCGTTACATGATGCACCAATCAACTGCACTTTAAGTTTGTATATGACTTTTTCCTTTTCACTTACACTTTTAAGTTAGAATGTTTTAAGATGTAGTTCAAATATTTATTTTGGAGAATGTAAATGTAGTTCAAATATTTATTTTTGAGAGTGTAAATCTATTAGGGACTATAGAGCGTTTGAGAGATGTCTATGTGTAAAAATGTTCACATTGTGTTATACTCTAATTATCATTAGACAACAATCGTAGTTTTTCTTCAATTTTGAATTTTTTCTCGTTATATTCTTATTTGTCTTCCTTTAATTTTTATGTGTTCTTTTCTCAACAAGCATTATCAAGATCATAGCTCGACTTGGTGGGAGAGTGGAGATTGCATTCTAGTATTAGATCATTAGTTGTCTCGAAAATCTTCATGGGGTTGTATCAGGAGGTGTATTATGTTGGTTGTAAGGGTTGTGCAAGTATAAGTTATGGGAGAATCATAATTCAGTGGGAGAGTGTTGAATTCAAGCTGAGTGGTTAGTCTTTCTTTGACTATAAATGAGTTAAATGTGAGATATATGAGAGATGATTCATTTACCTATGCTATGTTTAGATTCATGGAATTAGATGGATTAATTGAATGCAATTAATGGAATAAGTAGGTCTGGCATAAGTCATATGGAGACTTAAGATGAATAGACGAATTTAAATATGAGACTTTTTTAAGTCTATAATAATATTTTCATAAAATTAATAATTTTTTATGAAAAATAATTTTTAGACACTTTAAAATAAAAATTATTTTTTAAATTAATATAATCAATCTTATATAATATTTCTTTTTCAAAGAAAATTAAGTTAATTAATTTTAATATTTGTTGAAACAATATTAATTTTACATAAAATTTTATTCTTTTTAAATTTGAAAGTGTTAAAATATGAGACATTTTTACAATGTATAAAAGTTTTTTGACATCTTTTTTATTAAATAAATTTTATTTATTTTTAATTATCTAATTAAAGCGATTGTTTTAGTGAATTCTGAACTCAATTCTAAAAATAAATCCATTATTTAAGTTCTTGTTAGAAGTAGAATGGAATGAAATCCAATGATACATTAATCTATCACATTCCATTACTTGTTCACATTTTTTCCCCTTTAATATGGGTGAAATGGGATGGTTCCGCAATTAATTTACGGTGGTGTACAGCTATTCCTTGGTGGTGTTAAGCTATGTTTTGAAGTGTTTAAGTTATCTTTGGTAGCTTCCAATAACGTGAAATCATTCTTTCTTAATTGACATTAATTACACTTATTTAACATGTTTAATATTTACTAATAAAACAGATTTAATGTATTTAATATTTTATTTTAGACATAAATATTTAATATAAATATATTTATCATTGAATAATTCTTTTTCCTTATAAATATTATGTCATATTTTGTTTTTATTCCTTCTAAATTTTTTCTTCAAATAGTGGTTTTCAATATTTTTCATTAACAATATTGATCTTTGTTTTTAAATTAACTCATGTGTATTATTATAATTTTTGAATGATTTTTTTTTCATGTGTAGAATATTATAAGAATATTTTCTATAAAAATTTAGAATGTGTTTACAAGAGATAAATAAAATATAATTTTTTAAGCTTTTAACGCTTACAAATTTATATTTAATTTATTTTTTATTAAAAAATTTTAAAATTTTGTAGAACGATTTAAATAATGTTCTAAATATTACTGAAAAATTATTCGATAATTTGAATGACACGAGTTACCTTAAAAATAAGGATCAAAATAGTTGAGAGAAAATATTTAAAGTTTAAAGATAAATTTTTAGAGGAAATTAATAAAAATAAAATATATTTATAAAGATAAAAAATTTACTTAATTATTTATTATATTATTATTTGTGA
>JBBPBS010001045.1:4251596-4267042 GCA_037974835.1 Cicer judaicum | reverse complement strand
ATAAAAATTTTAAAAGCTGTCTTTAGAATTCTTTTGACTAAGAAAAATAAAATTAATTATAGTTTTTGTAGTTTGACTCATTTTCTTTATTCGTCTTTTTTATTTTTTATTTTCTCAAATTGATATTTTAAATTATATTTTGTTTGAAGTGTTCTTCTTTCTTTTCATCATCTTCTACTCTAATTTTATTGTTTTTGGCCGAGATTTATAATCAAATTTATGGATATTTTAGGTTTTAGTTTAAGATATGCTTTGTTTTTTAATTTGGATTCTTTGAGTTTTTTTAAGTTTATAATGAAAAGGGTGAAAGTTTGTTAAATTAGTTATTTAATAAATTGGATGATAATAATAAATTATTTAAATTTATTATTAATTAAATTATAATTAATAAGAATTAAGCATTGAATTTTGTGTTCAATTTGTTTTAAAATGAATCATAATGGATTATGTGAAGTGAATGAGAGGTATCTGCCATCATCTCTTTAACTGTATATATATAATGGTTGTTCCAATAGACTTCATGTGATCCTAAAAATCTTAAAACTCTTTACAACTAAAACAGTATTAGAATAGTGTATCCATGATTCTTGTTCTCTCAATCAAATTCTAAAAATATGCTGTTTTTTATTATTCTTATTAATATAGAAATGTAATAATTTGTATCTATTTTTGTTAATTTCAACAATTGGTATTGGTTAGATACATATTATAGATACACAAATCCGATTTTATTATTATGTAGTTTGGTATTTGTCTGAATGCTGTTTGGGTTCACATATCCGGGCTACTTTCGTTCATATATATTATATATACCAAATCATAAATATTGCTATTTGATTGATGTTATTGCTGGCAAGATTAAATGTCTATTCCTCGTTGCAATTTTCTTCTATTTTCAAATTCTTGGATTTTTCATTTTTGTATGTCTTCAATTTATGAGTAGAATAGTTAACGTGTTTATTTTATGTATTAATGTTCTTAAAATAACTTTGGGTAAACTATCATTTTAGTTTCTAACTCAATAAGGTGTTGTCATTCCAATCAACGTTATGTCACTTTAGTCCATAACTTTAACTTTTTTGTTAACTTTATTAAGAAGATGATGTGTTATCAATCTTACATGAGTTTCATGAATAGGTAGAGACTAAATTGATATTAATTTAAAAAAATAAAAAATAAAATTAGGCTTTAAATGAAAAAAAATTATGTTTTTATCTTTTCTTTTCCTTTTAGTTACATTTCCTCGTATTTTCTCTCCCTTCATCAAACCCAACAAGTGTTTATATACATAGACTATTCTGACTATAAGTTATTACTTTCAGGGATATAATGATAGTAATTGTTATTTTTGTTGGAACCAAGTTGTTTTGAAGGAATATGTCTGTCATTTGTTTTGATGATAAGAAGATTATTTGTGGGAACAATTTAAAGGACTAACTTTTTGATTAAGTATGCATGTCTTAGATGAGTGAATTATGCATAATAAGACTTCGTTTCACTCCATCTCTCTAAGTGTGATATGCAAGCGACGTTGTGTCTTGTTGACTCGGGTAAGGAAATCAACATTTTGCTTTTGAGTTATGATGAATCGAAATATATTATGGCCTATCTACTTCTGATAAGTATGACAAGCAAGTAATTGCCTCTGATTCCGAAAAATCACATCAAGCGTCTAATTGTTTGACTTTCAGTTACTATGTATCCTCAGTTGAAAGTCAACACTCTGAAAAAGTTAACACTCTAAAAAGGTCAACCTCTGAAGAAGTCAAAGCTTTGATGAAAATCGATGCTCCAAAGAAAACTTAGTTCTTCTGATGAACATCTTGAATATGCTATTTGTCTAAAGATCTTAAGACATGCTTCGACCATCATTGTAACACGTCAATATTTTCATATATATTATATATATGTCTTTTTAGTAATTGTCATGCAATATTATTTAATTAATAATTTATTCTGTGTAAATAAGTTAAGTTAAATTTTATCACATTGTATTTTACCTAAATAATTATAACCCTTATTTTTATTTAATTGTTTTAGTGTGACAATTATACGATGACGATCTATGGCATGATTATTTCCTAAATTGACTATTGCATAGTTTCGATAATAGTAAAATTGATGTGTTAAATATGTTGGTTTTATTTTGTTATGTGTGACTAACAATGATATTTTTCGTCCTACTTGATTTATTTTAATTGATAAAAATATTAGTTGACTGAAATAATGAAATTCAAATTTATAGAAGTTATTTTCTTGGTTAGTTTTATTTTGGATCAAATAAGTATTTTGTCTAGGAAATAGTAGAGTTAGTGAGACTTAGTCGTCATGTATGAGTGTTCTTGCTTGAAAATATTTTTGATCCATCCAGATTTAGTATACAAAAAAAGTGGTTTGATTCATTCTTTTTACTCTACATCGTGATAAGATTTTATGACAATTCATTGTGTTGTCTTGACATAATATAGACTTTATGTCATTATCTTAACTAATTAAGAGATGAGAGAATGTATATTCCCACATTCTTGACACCAAGCACCCACTTCTCTCTCATCTTTACTACCTTTAATTCAATTTTGAAATGAATGTTACAAATTTAATTATAGATTTTTATGCAATTAAGCGAGAGAGAAATAGACTCCACTCCTTGTTTATATCTCACACCTCCCTCTATCTTAAATCAAAATGATTATTAGCAAAAAAATTTAAAAGTGGTCTACACATGAGAGCCTTCCTATTCTTTTCTCGCACCTATTTTTGTTTTCTTCCCAAATTTTTCATCAAGGAAAAAAAAAGTGAGAAACATAGTCTCCTTCGATTTTATGCTATTCGATTTTCAAAATTTTGATTTTTATTAATATTATACGAGTCTTGAGGGAATTGATTAAAAAATCCTTTTTTTTTTATGATAACATGATTACGTTGATTATTGTGATGCGGTGTGAAGTTTTATTTGTATGCTTAAATGATTAATAATGGGATAACTTTTATAGTAAAAGAAATAAAGTTTATGTCTTTATATTTTCTCCGTGATTTCAGTTTTAATGTCTATCAATAACATGAAACTAATCAAATCTTAACGGTGAGAGTGTAAATTTCTTTTCTTTTTTTTTTAAAAAACCACTAAACATTTTAGGTTAAAATATTCATAATCGTATTTAATTTAAATTAGAGTAAAATATTTAATTGTAAAATTCTTTTTCAAAAATGACGATTATAATTTTTGTTGCATTATATAAAATGGTTTATACATAAATAACTTACTTACAACTGAACAATTCACATTGACCCAAAACACACCACAATTATTTCAGATACATAAATTTCATTGCGACATTAACATTGCAATAAGGAATAGAGAATAAATAAAACCTTTAATTAAAATCCTAAGCTGATCTTGAACTCTAATTGAGGATGACCAAATACTAAGGGTCCATGGGCATCAAGCCTCACTGCTTCCGATTGCCAATCCAAAAAAATCGCTTTGTCATGTCTTCGACTTTGTTGCAATTATTGCACGACTCAAAACTCTAAGAACCTGGGGAATAAGCCCGACCCACAATAATAGTAGAGGGTCACGATCTAAAAATAGCATACATAAAAAAATACAAAGCACGAAAGTATAACATGACATGGCATCACATGATAAACAAGCATGCATACAAATATTATCATATAACAAATATGACTCGTGTGACAAAGCATGAGCGTGCTCTGACTATTCCAAATCAATCATTATGTAAATGGAGTTATTAAAACCCTCCCTTTTTCATACTCATTAAACACTAATAATTTTTAATACTTTTTTACAGAGCATACTCAAGACCTATTCTCGTCAATAAAATTCATAAGACATGTTATCAGTTAAGAACACATAATGACATCAAATACATAAACAATCGTGTGTATCTTTATTCACCACAAGCACAAAGAACATGTATACATACACACTCTGCATTCAAGCATATATAATATCGCTAGAAATTTCCCTTACCTCGATAGTGTTTTAGTACACAAGCAACTTACATTATATCAGCATAACCTATTCGATGATTCCAACAACACATCTCAATCTTCTCTTACCTTAAATCAATCAATTAACTTAATCAATACAAGTTTCTAAACCAACTTCAAATAAACCCTAGGTTCGACCACTTTCCAAATCAATTAGGTTTGACTTTTCTCTTAGATTCCTAACTTCAAGAAGACCTTGGTTTAAGTACTTCAGCAGAAGTGAATTTTAAAATACTTAGGCTACACTTTGAAAATTTTGAAATTGTTTTTTCTAAACTTATTGAAGTTCAACTCAAATCTTTGTCTTTAACAACTTAGGACAAAATACTTTCTTAATAAAATCAATAAAAAATAAACATACTCAAATCATTTGAAATTTCGAACATATCATCCATGAACATCATAAATTTCAACACTTTAATATTTGAAAAACTAGTAGAAGGTTTTTATCATTTAATCTTATATAAAAAAACAAAAAAAACTCAAATACTAAGAGTTCTAATGTTCTTAATACTCCAAATCATGATTCTTCCACTTTGACATTTTTCAAACTTTAATCTTTATTAATTATACTTTGTATGTAAACTTTCACATAAAAACCACATTTGTACATCAACACCAAATATTATAAATCATTGTTTTCCAAAATACCTAAATATTTTTTCAACCTTGAATTTTAACATAAAGTTGACATCTCTACTATAAAATTTAAAACTTTTAACTTCAAAACTAAGATTGAAACTTTGTTCATAAAGTGAATATTTCTCTTTTAAACCTTCTTAGACACAAAATTTGAACCCATATATATATTTTTATATGAACTATTCCCAAAGTCATGAAGTTTGAAAATTTGTTTCTCAAAGTTAAATCTCTTCATAAAAATTGAGTATTTAACATCAATGATTGTTCAATATATAAAAGTGGAAACCTTGTTTTCACAAAAACCTAAAGGATAAAACTTTAACACCTTAATAACAAAGTAAAAAACTTAAAATCAACCTTTGAACAAAATTTTAAACTCTCTTTCTATATATATATATATACCACTCGGCTAAAATTCATTTTACTCATCTAAGTCTTTCAAAAAAATTTCCAAATTCAAATATAGTTTAAAACACCATAAATAATCAAGGACAACAACTCATATGGTTTCAAACTTTAAACAACTAGAAATTTTAATTTATACCACTATTAAAATCACAAGACAATTTTTTCCTAACTTCTTTAAAGTTCATAAAATTTCTACCACTCAAATATTTTGAATTAAAACAAACCACAACAGTTCCCACTTTATTTCAAAAAAAATTCCATGACCTTTTTGTTCCGATCTCTTTTCCTTAAAAATTTCAATCGATAAACATAAAATATATATTCAGAATTCTCCTCACTGCTAACTCGGTACAACAATCTCGATTCATTTTTTAGACTCAATGAGCTAACTATATAAACATAGAAAGTTTTAAAAGTTGCTTCAAGGTTACATTACTCAAAAAAACTAATCATTTTTTTTATCAATTACTCACTTACTTTAAAATCCTCATTTCACAATTTTGAGTTTATTTTTTTTTAAATTACATCATTTTGGTTCCCAAACACTAAACCTCTAGTTGTCATTTTAATTAAAAAAACATAACTAAACACACTTGCAAAAGTCTTAACTTTACTAACTTAAACTCTCTAATAAAATCTATATTTTCAGTTCAAACTCATTTTTTTGAAATCAACTCATTATATAACTCAAACACATACAAATATTAAATTTTCACATTATGACACACCATATTTGATCTTACTAAAAAATTTGGGGGATTGGTTTCATTTTTTTTTGTTTGTTATTCAAGTTATTAACTCCTCTAATTTCAATATTAAAAAAGCACCAAAGCAAAAAAACACAATTTTCTTTTACTCACTTACTTAGGGTTTTTTGTTTTTGAAAGAAAAATAGTTGAAAATATTTCTTTTGACTTCCTAAACATTAATAACAACCATAGTAGTGATACACAAGCAAGATTAAAGCTCAAAACATAACAAAAAATAATTTCCTCCTATATATGCATGCTTACGGGTTTGAGAGAATGAGGGAAGAAATATCTACCTCAACTAGTGATCCTTAGCTCTTTGCAATCCTCTCAAGTAGAGCAACAACTTTGTAGTTGGAGGTTTTATAATTTGAAGCCTCTAAATTGCTCAAAAATGAAGGAGAAGGTTTGGGTTTGGAGAGAAATTAGAGAATAGTTTTTGAATCATTAAAGAGAGTGATAGTAAGTTTATGTTGATGATGTCCATGAATTGCTTTTATAGGGAGGGGGAAATGTACTTTTTTTTCTCCTTCCCTTAATTGATCTACTATCTCAATTCCAAATCAATCTCTACAAATTTATAATCACATAAATTTAATCTTAAAATCTCACAATATCTTTTATGACACTTAGTCATAATCACATCACTCATTTCTAGATTTAACTACTTTAGTAAAAATATCTAGATATTTTGTGATTTTAAGTCACATCATATCGTTCAGTCTCCGAGTTCGTTCTTAAATGAACCGCATTTCAAATATTCAGAAATTTCAGTCCCAGATTTTGACTATTTTTACTTGTGGACTAAATAAAAACATTTCAGTCGTGAAAAATATTTTTTGTACTTTTATTCATAACTAAAAGAAACCGATATAATCAACAACATGTTTTAATTACAAAATATAACTAAATATTCTTAATTAATAATTCATTTTCTACAAGTTACTACTTGAATTATTTAGGTACATTTCAAGACTTGATACATGTTTTTGAATTATAAAAAAAATAATCATTTTGTTTAAATCTTTTATTACAAAAATATTTTATATTTATATTTTAGGGTTGTTAAATTACTATTTGGTATAATTTTTATCGTGGTAAGAACTGACCTCTTACACTAACATCTAGGTACTAATGATCTTGAAGAGTTGCATGACTGATGTGTTGGACGGTTTTTCATTTACAGCTTTGATATTAACAAAAGTATTTTTACATTTAGAGTTTTGATGTTAACAAAAGGGGGATAATTTATTCTATTTTAAGGTGTAAACGAACATTTCTCTAACAATTAGCAATTCATCTTTGCAAAAATAGAAATAATAAGAAATAAAATAATAATAATAATAATAATAATAATAATAATAATAATAATAATAATAATAATATCTAGTAAATTGTGTTGCATTCTTTTACAAAAATGATATCAAGTTGTTTTCTAGTGCTAGTTTTATTTATTACATGATGAACTACTCCTTAGAAAAAAAATTATAGTTGTTGGTAAAAGAAAAGAATATTTTTAAGTAATGTCTTGGATTAAAATTTGGGGTGTTATAATCGTATCATATGCTTCCCAACTGTTTTAAACAGGATACACTAAATAATTACAAGATATATTTTGGAAAGTTCTTTATTGCAAATCAATCTCAAAATATACGATATGAAACATCATCAATTATCCTGATTTCCTGCAATCATGACAATTGTCAAAAAACCTAATTATTCTCCATAAAAGGATGTGTATGAAATGCAAACATGAGAAAGGAGTTAAATTGTGTTAGTCTAAGTTGGAGTCTTTTTTAATTATTTATTCAAGAATTATGTCGGGTTTGACGATTTTCTTAGAAATGAAATTGTAGCAATTAGACTTAAAGAAATTAAAGGCAACAATAAAGTAAAAAGTGCAAAAGTAAAGTGACACAAGCAGATTTGTCTTGGTTCACCACCAACTTGGTAGCTACATCCAGTAACATCACTTAGAAGGATTTAACAACTAATTCAAATCTTTGAACTATACAACACCTGATCCTACAAGTCAGTCTTCTCAAAATAGCTTGACACCTACATACTTTTTGAAGCAAACAAACACTTTGACCCTAGAAGTCAAGTCTTCTCGACATAATCTAAAAACCACATATTGTGAAAGGTAATTACACCTTGACCCTAAAAGTCAATAAAACATGAAAACCACATATTTGTTGAAGAACACTTAAGCCACTGTTGGGTTGGGTTACACAAGTTTGGGATGAATTGTATTTTACTTCTACTAAGCATTTTGTTTCAATTGATTTCTCACACTAAAGCACTTAGAAAATATTTCTTTTAGAAAGTGTTTCTCTAGAACTTAAACCGTTGAACTTTGAATACTTATGAAATTTGAGCTCTCAAAAGTTTTTCTGAATTGTATGGATTTATGAGTTTAAGAGTTCGTGATTTCTTCTTCAACCTTGAGTATCTATTTATATAATATATTAGGGTTTCACTTTTGTCTATGTAAAATATGGATCATATCTTTCTCGTGAACACATTTTGAGTGTATCTTCTTGTAAACAAATAATGAGTGTATTGTAACACCCCGATTTTAAACAGCGCGAGTGTATTTTTTTTTTTAACAAAAAAATACTTTTGGATAAATATTTAAGTCATAATATAACGACAAAGTCAACAAATATTTACAAGTAGCGGAATAGTTTTTGAAATAAAAATTCAAAGTATTCAAACATCAAAATACATCGGGGCTATGAGGCCTATCAGACATAGCTCATACCCCTGGGGTATTCTCGACAGACCTGTACAAAAGCACTGCCCCAAGAATTTTAACTTTCCTCACGTCACATTAAAAAGTGGAACATGGACCCATCAAAAGAAAAGACATCAAACAGTTTAAACATAGATACAATCTTCCAGAATGAAATAAATACAATCACAAAAGAAAGACATCTAGTCCTTATACAACCACCTAATCTGACCATGCTACAAAACTATAAAACCCAGGTGATCTCCACGCTCCCCACAAGATCCTCCTAACACAGCTTCGATCAGGTATGTCTAACTATGTGACCATCTCTAGGGTACCTACTGGTAGGACGATCCTGGTTCTCATCTGAGGGCAAATCCCAGATTTTTACAATAATTGTAAAGGGTCACCAACCGAAATTAACAAATATCACTTAGCAAAATTCTTATATTTTCAAATGCTCAAAAGAACATTTCGTCTTAGCATACTCCTCGAAAGGGTTTTCATATATCCAAAAATGCATAAACAATGTTGAAAAATGAAGTTTTGACAAACTGCACAATGCAGATTTTCAATTCTAAAATGGCTCTAAATCAATCAACACTTCAAACATTAATATTATCAATTATGAACACATAATTAACACCAAATTAATCTCCACAAATTCACACCTCAATCACACATCGAATATTCATTAAATCAATTATGAACACATAATTACATCAAAACTTAATCAACTCAACTTCACACCTCAAAGCAATTACGGCAAATCACAACAACAACCAAATATGTATATATAAGCATCATAGTATAACAAACATGACTCGCGTGCCAAACACTCTAAAGCAATGTGTATATGCCAAAATGCATGATTTCGGAATTCCAAACCAAAACCCTTCTCGAAGGGCGTAAATCATAATTGTACAGCCTCTCACAGACCAATACTAATTACCAAGGTGCAATCTCTCACAGATCAGCACAATTTACTAGCGTGCAGTCGCTCACAGACCAGCACGACATACAAGAGTGCAATCGCTCACAGACCAGCACAATTTTCTAGAGTGCAATCTCTCACAGATCAAAACGATTTACTTGTCTGCAGTCGCTCACAGACCAGCACGACATACAAGAGTGTAGTCGCTCACAGGCCAACACAATTTTCTAGAGTGCAATCCCTCACAAATCAGTATATTCTAGAGTGCAATCTCTCACAGATCAACACGACGCGACAATCCCTGCAAGGATAAGACGAACCAACAATTGACATGACATCATCCCGTGGTCCATCACGGTCACCACTATCACCATGGCCCCATCGTGGTCACCATGTACTATGAAATGCATAAGCATACTCTGACTCTTTTCTCCACAATCATTGAATAAATGCAGCTATTAAAAGATTCTCTATTTTTAATACTCATTTAACACTAATGATTTTTCAGATAAAATAGAGAGCATACTCAAACATATTTATTCACACCAATTTAAATTTCCACAAACACACATAAACCACCTCTCCAAATTCCATCCACACATAAATTAAATTAAATTCATTTTCCACCAAGTCACACATAAAAATCAATTCAAAAATTCATAATATTAATTATGAACACATCAATTTCACCAAACATGAATCACCAAAATTTTCAAACATTAATCACCTATTTTCAATCTCCAAAATTTTTAACCATAAATCACCACAACAACATTAATATATCAGAGTTCTCTCCATCGCTAACTCGGTACCAACGGTCTCGATTTCTTTTCGAGACTCAAGGAGCTAACTACAAAAACATAAATATTTATAACAACTTGTTCATAATAAAATTAATCCAACCACAACGAAATTCTCAAAATTAAATCTTTTTGACACGTTAAACTTTTAAAACCAAATAATCTATATTATTTACTTAAAACTAAATAAATAAAAATATTGTCCAAATTTCACATACACATACTCGACTATTAAAGCACCAAAAATTTTGAGTTAATAAAATACTCTAAACTTTTTTTTTTCTTGTTAAATTCCGTCCAAGAGTAATTAAAAGAATAACATTTTAAACTTTAACCATTGTTAATTTCAATCTATCTTTTTTCTCAAACTCTTTAACTTAGTTAAAATTTGAACTTTTTCACAACTTTAACAACTCTAAATTTTTCGTAAAATTTCAACTTCAGTTCAAACTCATTTATTTGAAAATAACTCATTACGTAACTCTAACTCATCAAATTTAATTACCGCCAATTCACACCAACGACAATCAATTCAATTCCACAACACACATATAACACCTCAATTAAATTTCAAGAATTCAAACAAAACTCACCCAATTTCAAAACTCCATATTTTTACACATAACCCACCAAATTTCATCAATTCATCTTCCATAAAATCTGCAAATAAATCACATCTCAAAAATTCATAATAATAATTATGAACATATAAATCACATCAAATATGGATCACCATAAACTACACCTCAAATTTAAATTTTACTAAATCGCACATAATTGCATTAAATTCATTTTCTACAAATTCACACATCAAATACATCAAATTTCTTTTCCACAAAATCACAAATAATGTCCTAAATGCAAACTAAAATTTTGGAAGGAGCCCTTACCTCCGTTGTAATTTTAACAACCGATTTCGACACCGTGATTAATTACGATAAAAAAATTTGTTTGCGTCGTCACTTCCATAGTTGGCTCACTAGCTCCACAGCACGGAGAGGAGCAACTTTTCCTTCTGTCACTTCGCGAAATAAAGCTTAGAAGTCAAAGAAAAATGGAGGTTTATATTTGACTTTTTGAAGAAAAACCCAAAACTTTGATTTGGGGTGGAACCTGAGAAGGAAAAGAAGGAAAGAAGGAAGGCACGACTACAGAGGGAAACATGCTTCCTTTCTTTGTCTTTTTTAATAATAATAATAATAATAATAATAATAATAGTAATAGTAAATATCTAAACAAATATTTAGATATTTTTATAAAAATCATCATTAAGTTTGTCACCTCACATCACATCACAAACCACTTTTTTAGACAAATATCTACTCTCGCCGTAATTTAATGGGTAGATGAATTTTTCTGAAAAATGCTGCATCTCAGAATTTTTTTTCTTCGATAAAAGATTTACCGTAATTAAATAAAATTATTCAACGACGAATAATTTTAATCGAGTATTCAAAAAGATATTTTTGGCATTTAACTCACAAAATGCCATAAAATTGGCTAAAAAACCTCAGAAATTCAACACAAAATTCTCCAAAATACATAAATTAGAATTTAAAATTAAGGGTCTTACATGTATCTTCTTGTGAATAATATTTTAGCCATATCTTCTAGTAACAATATTTTGATCATATCTTCTTGTGAACAATATTTTTGTCATATCTTCTTGTGAATAATATTTTGATCATATCTTCTTGTAAACAATATTTTGACCAAATCTCCTTATGAACAATATTTTGATCATATCTTCTTTTCACCATGGTCAAAGATTTCCTTCAATTATAATTCTGAATCATATTTAATTTCATATTTTGTTCAAAAACTTATTCATGTGAATCTTTCTTCATACTCTTAATTGATTTAAGTGGCAATTGATTCGAGCTTGTTTTTGGTTCTTTAAAAATTTTGATACGGCTAAGTCTTTTCTTTAAAATTAATTATTTCAATTATAATCGTTGACTTTCCATCAGGGAAATTGACTTTTCTTGTTAGAGTCAAGCACTATGTTTCTTAGATAATAATGAGACAAAATTGCATGAAATATAATTAGTTGCTTTAGACAAATCACATTGTTGATTCATAAGACTCAATGCAACATCAGAGGCTGCATATCAGAGGTAACATTTCAAGCGCGTTACAACTTTTGATAAGGGGAATATGAACTTTGAATGCATGACTTGAACAATATCTTTAGAGTTAATAATAGCTTGATATGAACTCTTTAGAGACATGTTGTATTTGTACAAATCAGAGGCATATAAGGGAGAAATATATTTTGATAACAATTTATTTGCTTTTATTACTTAACACCTCCTAACTTAAGTCTTCTCCTAGTCTAGGTAGTTTTACATTTCTTTTCTCCCCACATACACATAGAGTAATTGTTCTCAAATATATTTCTCTCCTCTTTTCATCATATAAAAAGACTAGAAACTTGAACTTTTTATTTATTATCATATATTATTATTATTATTATTATTATTATTATTATTTCACTATTCATTTTTTTAAGACTAAAAAAAACATAAAAGACATATTAATACAAATATAAAACTCTAGACATAACAAATCATTATTCAAATACAAAGGTAAGGTTCAAATGTTTTTTTTAATGAATTTTGTCAAAAATACTCCTTCTGTATTTGTGAAAGTTGTTTCTTTTTGGTTATGGATTAAATCATCTTATTGATCTTATAAAAAAAAATCATGATTTTTTTAGAGATCCTTCACTTAAGTTTATTATTTCTTCTTTTGTAGAAGTAAAAGCGTGGACCATTCTATTTATATCTTCTTTATTTTTGTAATTTTCGTCTTATTACAACTTTTATATATTTTTCAATAATTCAAATTATATATGTGCGTTGTCAATAATATCCAAATAAAATAACAAACTATATATTTGAGCAGTCATCAACTATTTACAATAATATACAAATAAAATGACAAACCATTTATTTGATAGTCATCAGCTATCATGTGCAAATTCACAAGCAACCTACTAGCTAATAAGAAAATATAAAAACTAAATTATTCTTAATGAACCAAATAAACAAATACATTTTAATACTTTTTTAATTTTATTCCACATATACATATATATATATATATATATATATATATATATATATATATCTGTGTGTGTGTGTGTGAAAGAGCATTATTATGTTATACCTTAATAATACCTTTAATTACTTTAATTAATAGATAATAAAACAGAAACAAAATTTGATATAAAGATAGAGGTTAGATATCATAAACCTTATATATTAAAGATTATTTTCGAAAATAAAATTATAAACATACATTGACACTTAAAAAAAAAAAATTAATTAAAGTATCCACACACACAATAGAAGCAAAAAGAAAAAAACTATCCACACAGATTTCGTCAATGATTGAGAAAATGCGACACCAGGCATAGGGATGTTGAAGGAAATAAGAAATGCAATCTAATCCAATCGATCTATCTATATACTAAACATGTCTTCTCAATCTCAATCAGGCTGAAGCCGCAGTATCAATCGACTTACTTGGCAAGCCATGTCCCGCTTGAAGGGTGGAGTTCCCTAAAGTAACGGAACATCCAAGTGAGAATAGCCACTACAACGATTCCAAACCCGCACGTGGACAAGAACCCCACGGTGAAGACAAAGAGAATGGCCAAACTTGGAACCCATATTGGGCTTAACAATATTATCACTGGCGCGAAGAAGATAAGGCCCATAATTGTTATTATGACCGTTAGGCCTGTGAGGAGGAGCGAGATGGCCCATGTTATTAGAAGGGTCAAGAGGCCGAAGAGCTGTGTTGAGTTTGAAACATGATTCCGAAGTAATGATGATGCTGACGTGGCGATTGAGATGGTGGTGGGTTTTGGTTTTTGGGCTTGGGTTGGGTAGTAGTTGTCAGCCATGGTTGTTGATTGCTGAAAATTTGAGAAGAGAAATTTTTTGAAGTTGAACACAAGATAGGAATAGCCGAATAAATAGGTGAATCATGTCTTAAGGGGACAAGTGTGACATGCAGGATACACGTGGAGGGGGATTGGGGTTTTGAATATTTGGTCATATACCCATCATCTTCTAATGAAAATTCATATACATTGTGCTGCGGTCTATTTTCTTTTATAGAGAAAAAGTTTAATTATTTGATTGATAATATAAAATAAAATTGTAAATTAAATAATTTAGATAAATGATATATTGATAATGAAGAAGTCACTCCAAAGTTTATGATAAACACTGCTGCTTGAAATATGAGAATAGACTACGATTAGTTCTAGCCATACTTTTCTCATCTAGTTTTAGGCCACGGTTGTAAAATTGTTGTCTATTCTTTAGACTACGAGAAAGTAAATGTTGGAAACTCTTTTAGGCTGCACTTTTATACCTGTTTCTTGTAAATTTAAGCCACAATTATTCAATCAATATCATGTGTTGTTTATCCTTTTGATCTTGGTTGTGAGCCATATTTTTTAATATTTATTTTAAGTGTTAAAAGTCTAAAAATTCATATTTAATTAATCTTTAATTAAAAAAATTTAAATTTTGTAAGAGACTAAATTTAGAAGGAAACACATTAGTTGAATTAGAAAATAGAAATCAAATTTATTGATAGAAAACATTTGAGTGACCATTATTTGAAGAAAATTTTTAGAGACGAAAACATGTGTGCTGACTCACTTGTTAATGTGAGTTTTTATATTCAGTTGTTTTTTTTTTAAACAAACCAAAAATAAATATATTCAAAAAACGTTCTAAGCATAATAAGTGCTTAGAGCATAAACAAAAGAAATTTTATAATGTTTTTACTGTATGACCAAAACAAAGTAGAAATACAAACTAAATTACTCAAACAACAAGTAAAACAATTAATCACAACGATACCAATGCACTATAAGGGTTGAGAGCCTCCGTCATCTCCACCCTTAAATACCCTCCCGTTGCAACATCTCTTCCATAACCTCTACATTTTCCTCTTATTGCAAAGATAAATGAAATAAACTACTACATATCTCACGCAAGACCCCACCAACCAACCATAGATCCTTCCAAAACAAAGTATTACTTTCATTCTCAATAATTTTAAATATTTTTTTTTATCAAACCATTCCTCTTAAATACCAACTCTTCCCGCAAAAATATCACTCCACCACACATGCCCCC